>JARFXV010001997.1:0-179532 GCA_031761425.1 Cosmopolites sordidus
TCTTCAGAGCTTCAAGAACAGTTTGACGCTCTGTAAATATTGTATGTATGAAGCAAACTGTGGAAGAGTCTCCAGAAATGTTTATTCGATGATGCTCACAATTGGGAATTTCTCCACGTAGTTTAGGCCGAATTTTGAGAAGTTCCTTACACATGTGAAGTAAAGTGTTGAGCAAAGTGTGGATCAAAGTGTTAAGCAAAGGATGGAGGAGTCTCCAGAAATGTTGATTCGATGATGTTGTTCACAATTGGGAATATCTCCTTGTAATTTACGCCGAATTTTGAGAAGTGGCTTGCACGTATGCTGCAAAATGTAGAGCAAAATGTGGAGCAAAGTATAAAGCAAAGGATGGAGGAGTCTGTCTGAACAAATGTTGATTTGATGATGTTCATAAGTGGGAATTTCTCCACGAATTTTAAGAAGTTACTTGCACGTGTGAATCAAAGTGTAGAGTAAAGTGTGGAGCAAAGTGTGAAGTAAAATGTTGAGGAGTCTCTAGAAATGTTGTTCACAATTGGAAATTTCTACACGTAGTTTACACAGAATTTTGAGAAGTGGAATGCACATGTGGAGCGAAGTGTGAAACAAAGTGTGGAGCAAAGTGTGAAGCAAAATATGGAAGAGTCTCCAGAAATGTCGATTCGATGATGTGGTTCCAATTGGGAATTTCTTCACGTAGTTTACACTGAATTTTGAGAAGTTACTTGCACGTGTGGAGCAAAGTGTAGAGTAAAAGGTTGAGCAAAGTGTGAAGTAAAATGTGGAGGAGTCTCCAGAAATGTTGATTCGATGATGTTGTTCACAATTGGAAATTCCTACACGTAGTTTACGTCGAATTTTGAGAAGTGACTTGCACGTGTGGAGCAAAGTGTGAAACAAAGTGTGGAGCAAAGTGTGACGCAAAGTGTGAAAGAGGCTACAGAAACGTTGATTTGATGATGTGGTTCACAATTGGAAATTTCTCCACGTAGTTTTCGCCGAATTTTCAGAAGTTACTTGCACATGTCTCCCTAAGATTTAAATTGTTCAAGACTTGTTGCTTACAGACAATAATAAACGATTAGAATACTGTAATGCCATCATAAACTACTTTCATCTAATTGATAATCTTTATGCAAAATTGATTTGACCGCTCCGGATAAATAAACCCCAAAAGGTGCTGAAATCGCTACATTAACACCAGATATGTTGACAAAAGTTATGAAAAAATGTGTTAGCAAGGGAACAATGTTGTATTGATGCTAATGGCTTAAATTTGATTGACATAATTTTCAAGAATCAATTAATACAAACTTTAAAGTCGCATTAAACATATTGAAATAAAATATTATGTTTTAATTCTGTTAAAGGCTATATACCTATAATTAAAATAGTAGCATGATAGTAAAAACCCCACCTGTTATCAAGTCCGTTCCTACAAAATACTTAACTGCAAATATTTCCATTCAGTTTACATGCTGACAATTAATAAAACGCCTGTTTCACAAGAGAAAGTCTTATGTAGATGCGTATAAAAGGAACTGTTGCAATAATCTTAGCAGTAAATTATTAAAATAAAAATATACATTTTTATCGGCATCTTTTAAATACTTAAAAGATGCCGTATTTTTGCACATGAAAAGACACAAATACTTTTGAGACAGTCCAGTAATTTAACTCAGACAACCCTCAAGATCGTGAATCATTAAACATTAAAATCCATTAGCTGTTCATACACAATTAATTAAATAAGCTACCACATACCATTACAGATTCCTTCCGTGTTTTAAAGCTTTATCCTGTCTATTCTTACTAATTTAATTACTAGTTAATTTTACCATTAGAAAATTTTTCGAAATTTAATGATACCGAAAGGGATTAACTGTTGCTTAGGCTAGATCTAACTTCCATTAGGTAAAAACCATGATTATTAATATTTTTATAACTTTGGGAAAAAGTAATATTTTCTTCATTAAGTGGTGGTACTTAAATCGGGATACAAGTTCGGTGTATTATTTGTTTGGAGAATACAGTGAACAAGAGTGAAATATCAGAACTGACTCACTTTTGGAGCAACATTTGAGTTTGTTTAGACTTAATTTTGTATTTTCTCTTTCCTTATAATTTATCCTCTTCTACCCAATGTCTGCCACCCACCCCCGTATCCCTCCCCCCTCCTTCGTCCACCACTCTCCTTCCTGCACCCGCTTCCATATCATCCTTGACTACAATCGCTTCTAACAAAAAGTCAAAAACATCTAAACCGAAACCTATCTCCAGAAGCAGCTCAAAGTCCTTGACGGGCTCCCTCGAAGACTTGATGGAAATTGACAATATGGCCTACGGACCCTCTAAGGGTCAATATAATAAAAAGGCTTGAAACTAAAAAGATAAACTTTATGTCTTACAGACTGATCTATCTCCCCTTTTTCCATATTCTTTCGTTCCATAATACAGTGGAATTTTATCGGAATAATCTTACCACTTCCGTAATGGACTCAAGTCCATTACAGCCATATTCCGTCAAGCCTATCTGATACTCTAAGAGACTAACCCATAACTGTCTGACAAATTTAACTACAGACGCTTAAACTACAGACAAATAAAAATATTCATCACAGCGACGGCAGCTGTTCGCCGGGAGCACCGGGAAGAAGGTCCTGGACAGGATGAATCTGCGCGAGGAAAGGATGCCACCCAGTTCGTTAATATATCTGATATAGAAAAGACCCTGGAACCCGGAAGGGGTCTACCTTTAAAAACTGTTTATTTGATTTTATACTTTTAATTCACATAAGCACGTTAAAAAAAAACAACACACAGCATATTAAAAGGGAGAAAAAATAAAACTATAAAATAAAAGACACAGGAAGGTTTAGGGAAGGTCGTTCGCTAAACCTTACCGTCGAGAAACAAAAACTAAACAATTTGCTTTAAATTACTCCAGCTCGTTTCTATATCCCTGTACTTATAAATTAGAGGTTATTAACTCTATTCAGACAATAGTAAAAAGAAAATTTAATTTAAGGTTAATCAAATAGGATCAAACCACAAATAGATAATTAAAAAAATGGTAACTGAACTCATTATCTGTACGAAAATATAACAAAAATATATTTGTAAAAAACTGGTAACTGAGATCTTTATCTGTATATGAAAATATAATAAAAGTGTATTTGTCTGGCCTTATTTCCTAAGTGTTCCGCTTCTTACCTATCCCGTACTGGGTGTCCAAAAACCCTGACTACGACCACGTGCAATTCGGTATTCTTATGCGGGGGGTCCCGAAATAGTCTGGAACCTGACTGACCGGTTACTGTGCCAAGTGGCCCTAAAAAGAGTATGGTTTCGGCAATGGTCGGGTTCTAAAATAAGTGGTCCTACGATGGCCTGTTCTCTGGTTGACCTGATTCTCTGATGCCGGGTTGTAAAGGATTGCACCGAGGCCGTGAGGAATAGGAAATCATCTTTAAACAAATTTAAACACCACCAGAATCAGGCCAATGTCATTGCCACCATCATTCTTGATGCTAAAAGAACTTCCTGAGCCACCTTTATCAGCTCCTTGGACCACAAATCCACATGCTCCGAATTTTGGAGCAAAGTCTGGAGGCTCAGGGGCATTCCTAACAAACACGTGAATAATATCCTTGACAACGGGGTCTGGCTGACTGACAGGGGAGACATAGTTGAGTGTTTTGCAAAATTTCCCCATCACATGTCCAGCGACAACAACATTGACCCTCAATTTAAATTACACAAGTACCAATATGAAGTTGCGCTACAACTCTAGGGGGATACACCATCTCCGATCAAAGTTCCTTTTTTTATAAAGAATTCAAAACAGCTCTTGCAAGAGGCCGCTCAGGTGTGCCTGGCCCCGATAACATCCTGATTCCACAAATTAAAAATATGCTGGAGCCTGCATAACGTACTCTGCTTGACATTTACAACATCTGGAGTGGGAGAGGTTTTCCCTCCTCCTAGGAGAGAGTCTCTGCTCATTTGTTGAAAGTTATCGCCCGATATCTCTTAAAAACCATTTTTGTAAGAGAGAGAATCATACACCGAAGACTCTCATGGCACCTGGAGCGACATTATCTAATTGACAGCAATCAGCACGGTTTTAGACCTGGCCGACCAACAAATGATCATCTGGTCGGCCTGGAAATTGATATCTGGGAAACCTTCGAAAGATGATCTCCTGGCTGTGTCTTTTGACTTAAAACGCCCATTTGACACCGTCTGGCATACAACATAGTAAAATCACTGCACGATCTTGGCTTCAAAGGAAACTTCCTACGCTTCATCAATTTTTTTTTATCAAATAGATACTTTCGCGTACGACTTGGCGACGCTCTCTAAGCGAGTTCCACTGATCAGTGGCATTCCTCAAGGTTCCGTACTTTCTCTCTCCCTCTTTCTATAAAAAATTTTCATGATTTCATTAATCCAAATTTCGGACATGAGGCAGACACATTTAAATTAAATCTTCTTAATTTAATAAACTCTATTTTTACAAAATAAGCTAGAACACTTTGCATATTAAATAGCTCTATGAGAAATTTGGTGCAATTTATCATAAATTCGTAATTCACTTTCCTATTCTCTCTATTCTTTTCATAATGTTTTAATTTTCAATTTTCTTAACATATTAACGGTAATATTGTCATGCCCATTTATGGTCAATGGCATTTGTAGTTTTTATTTGATCGGTGTTTTGATAAACTTGTCCATTTATATTCCTATTCATTCGTGTCTTTTCTTCATTTTCTGAACATTAATTCTTGATTCCAACAGAGTTTTTCGATTCTATAATTATATTTTATTCTTTGTCTATTATATTTTCCTTTATATAAAGGGTAGTAGTAAGAGTAAACGTAATCATAACCACAAGTTTTGTTTTATCTCGTTTTTCCAATCATCCTAGAATATTTTTTTCACTATTTTTTTATTCATTTTTGATTTTCTTCCTAAAGGTTATTTTTGTCCTCTCTCAGCTTTTCCATATCCTCTACATGTACTATTTACTAGAAAGATCGTATAAACATTATCAAAATCCACCTTCAGCTTTACCAATCAGATTGACACAGATTAATTTACATTTGTACCTTTCAGATAAATTGTCTGTACCATCTGTGTTATTCTTCTCTATCTATTTCAATACTCTCTGAAAAATCTACCAATGCTGTAGTGCAATAGTTTTATTTTGGCCTCTCGTTTACTTATCTAGAATAATCTTAATACATTATTCTTACAATTGTAGAATCAAAATTTCAAAATGTATAATTTTTCCCATTATTTTTCACATTGTTTCACTAATTTTAATAATAATATACGTCCTGCAATTAACGTATCACTATTATCCGACCTGTTCGCGATTATAGTAAATGAAAAATTATTGCTTTTTGTAGGCCAACATACAGATCCTTCCTTTAACAATTCTCATTCTAACAATTGATTTTTACTCATCCAAAGTATTATTTAATTATATTATATTAAGTGTTACATTAACAGAGGTTTTACCTTTTTTCTATAAATCTACTTGATATAACTAAATTCAAAGAGGTTTACCATTACCTATCAAAATCGGTTATGATCTTTTCGCATGTAGTATTGCCATTAAAACTTTTTGCTTTTTAATCATATTTGATATTTCTCTTTCTGCCTTTGTCATATAATTTGTATTTTTATAAAATTGAGACACAAATATTTTTCCATAATTTCCTTGCTATATTGCTGTAATCTTGCTGTTCATTATTTAGCTACAAGCTTTAGAATTTAATATATAATATCTTGCAAGATCAACTAAAAGGTCATGAAAAATCACAAATATTTACTTAAATTAATGATTCAAACTGTATTGCAGACAATGTTAATATTAACATCGCAAATTTTGTGTGAAAAAAGTATTTATACGTAAAGTAGAGTAACATTCTATTAATAATGTTTAATTTCGCGAGAAATTGTAGAACAAGTTAGACTTTCTCAATACAAGCTTTAATTATCATAGGCTTTTCTTCCGCTGCTATTTACATTTGCTTAAGAGGGAATTGAAGGACTTCCCTTTTTAATAATACACACCCATATATTTATTTATGATTTATGTAAATGGAAACTTTCTGGTAATAGAAATGTATTTATATTTATTAACTAATCAGATAATTAAAAATATAATTAAGAATGTAAAATATTACTTCAAACGGTTTTCAATTTAGTGTATAAAACTAAACTTGCGTTATTAGGCTGTGAGGCCTAATGGGGTGGCCCGACGGTGCCGGTAGTTAGCTCGGTAGCAGGTTCGACTCGTGTTATTTCGTGTGGATTTTAGTGTTTGTATAAATATTTGTGTATATATCGAAAGTAAAATTCACTCAATCATGAAAATGAGATAACATCAGAGGATAGGAACTTATCATCACGAGATACTAAAGAGATTTCCAATAAGATTGTCAAAATTTTAAAATGAGGTACAATGATAACTACAAGTGATAATCCGAGAATTTATATTTTATCTTGAAGAACAGGGAGTTTTCGGGGTTTATTTTTTTAAATCAGATATTTAACATAAGCTCACAATATAATTAAAATAATTCAAGAGAGTGGGATCTCATAATGATGGTGGCCATTTGACATTATCATTTTGCGAAATAACGCGTTCGAGAAACTTTTGACAATGAATCGATTGTCTGGTGAGATCTGTGACAAGTCACACCATCTTGTTAAACGAAACGTTATCTACATCCACATTTATCAGTTCAGGCCAAGATATTGTGTTAGCATATTCCTATAGCGTTTCTATTCCTACATTTTTTTTATTTTACACATTGTTTCTATTCCAAAAACTGCTCCAAACAGTTAATTTATGTGTATGAAGAGGTAACTCCAGAGTCACTAGAGGATTTTCGTAGACCGAAATCTTGCAGTTATGTTTGTGCCCAAATCCATTACTCCAGAAGTGCGCTTCGTCGGAAAAGGATTCCCGAAAGTTGTGGTTGTCTTCCAAATACTCTAGAGCCCAATTCATGTACCTTCTCATGGCGAAGATTTCGAATAATGTTGCCGCTATTACGTTTCAAAGTCGTGACACTCTTAATGGAAAACTCATTATAAGGCTGCAAATACCTTTCATCAAACTGACCCACAGAGTTACAGTATGCTGACTGCTAGTAAAAAGAAATGCAAGTAAAAGTAAAAATTAATAAACGAATATAATTAAGCAATTTTTTTTTCTCAACTTCGATATATTTTCCTTTCAAAAAATCATAACAAAGATTATTATTTAAAACTTTAAGTCAAGGATAAATTTGAAATATAAAGGGAAAATATTATTAAGTTTCAAAAGTGCGGGACGGTCCTCGAAAAAATTATTGTTGTAAAAAACAAAAGTTGATAAATTCGACAGTAGATTCAAAACAACTTACGTTAAAAGGAACATTACCATAAGGACCTTTGCGTGTTTAACAAGAAAAGGGGAGTAGAGGAGCGCGAGACATTTACATTTGAAAAAAAGGTTGTTGATGTCCTTGCGAAACTTTTCGAAAGTCGAATACATTTGTAAATGTCTGCACAATTCTGGTTTGTTATGTATAATTTTATTTTGAAAAAAGCATATTGTAGAAATTCAAACAGGAGGTTGAAAAGTAACCAACCATTAAAAATGCTGATTTTTTATAAAAAAATACAAACTTTGATGCCCTGATAAGGTTTTTCTTAACTGAAATTTTATTATAATATTATTGAATTCTTAGGTTAACCCTCCGGTGGCCGCGGCCTTCTGTTTCCAGTGAGCAAGCGCAATGCCGCATTTTTACCGCAATTCATTTTTATGGCTAATTATGTCTTATTTAAATCCTTTTGTATACCAAGTTAAGTTATATACACATATGTCCAAAAGTCTGGAATATTTACAAATAGGATAGCTACACCTATGATACTCTAACAATTGTGATGGATATTTATTTTGGACCATTTTTGAATGAAAATAACAATAACATTATTTTGCTGATAACACAGGTTTTTCGATTTTTGCTCATTCCGTTGATACTGGTATTTATACCAGCAGTTCTGCAGTTCTCAGTTTGCAGTTCTTTTTCAATTTACAATCAATTTATTTAAAAATGCCTAGAAGCATGATTAATGTCTGAATGATAATAATAATACACAAAAACAGGTATTTTTGATATTTTTTGAGTTTTAGATAGTGGTGGAAAACCCAAATAAAGGAAAAAAATATAGAAGCATGATATCTCATTTTAAGAGTAACTGCTTTGTTCCAATAGGGCTTTAATCAAAGAAAAAATGCGGAAATTGTAGGTATTTCTCAAAGTGCTGTACCGAAAATTTATAAAAAATTTCAAGAGACAAATGACGTAAAGAATCACCCCAGATGTGGTAGATAACGATGTACAACACGCAGACTGAAAGCGGTAAGTTTGCATCGTAGAAGACGTGTTCCCAAACTAACCCTTCAATTAAAAAATGTAAGATTGCAATGGGCTCGAGAAATGGTGGATCATAGTCCTAACTGGAATAACGTGATGTTCTCTGATGAGAAGAGAATTGGCTCGGTTTCTAATTCGCAAAGAACATGAAACACTGAACAATACTGAACAACAAAGAACAAGCTCCAGGTCGACAAGCTCAACCACGTATCTCATTTGAAGGCGAGAGCGTAATGTTTTGGAATAGTATTTTGAGGAGTACATGGACATCTCTACTGGTCCTGGTGAGAATTGTTACTGGTGCTGTGTACAACGAGGAAGTTTAAAATCCTGTGGGGCGTCTGTTCCGAGGCGCAGTGCGTGACGGATTTGTTTTCATGGATGACAACGCACCTCCTCATCGAACAGCAACAGTACAAAATTTTCTTGAAGCGGACGGAATAATTATGTTAGGGTGGCCGACAAATTCCCCCGACTCGAATGTCATTGGACATACTTGGGACATTCAGAAAACACGCATCAAGTAACGAAACAATCCTCCTCTTACCCTGCGAGAACTAAAAGATGCTGCTCGTGATGAATGTGAGATAATTCCACAACTCCAAAATGATCATTTAATCGACAGCATGCTATATTGCCTACAGACTCATGAATGAACTACTGCTTATTAGTTTTATTGAAAGCTGTTCTTTTTATTTTTCAATTTCTTTTTAAGGCAATTAATACATTGTAATTTTTTGACTCCAAAATAATAAATGAATTTTACCACATTGTTCATTTGGTGTCAATTTTTATTTGAATATTCCAAACTTTTGGACATATATGTAGTTAGTTATTATATATTAAAAAGTATTGTTGAATAAGTAGGAAAAAAAGATAACGCAAAAAGTGGTAAGTTAAATTTACATTTAATCTTCGTAGTCAACTTTTCGCATTAATACTTCTCATCTAACACATTATAAAATTATATTTTCTTTTTTTAGGTTTTTCGCCACGATTTAAAACTCAAAAATTTTTAAAAATATCTGTTCTTATTTAAATAAAGAAGGTAAGGTTTCTAAGATAAGGCAATAAGCATCAGATTTGATTGTTGTGCTTCTCGGCATAAAATTCAATAACAAAATCCCTTTCCTGTCCCAAAGGACAGTTACTATGATCTTTCGTGCTGAAATTGTCTGTTGAGCTTTGACTCTGGTTGGCGACGATGTGTGTTATCATTCCATTGACTGTTGCTTGGACTCAGGAGTCATGCGAGGCCCCCAAGTCTCATCTCCTGTAACGATGTCGTCTAACAATTTATCTCAGGGTCCAAGCAGGGCCCAATCTCTTGCTTTGTGGTCGTCAGAAAGCAGTCTTGAAATCTACCGAGAGCACAATTTTCGATAATTCAGTTTCTCCGAAACAATGGTGTACAAAACTGATTTTGAAATTTGTGGAAATTCGCTTGATAACTTTGAAATCGTGAATCGTTGGTTCTCTCGAATTTTGTTGTCCATATCACGAACCAAATCTTCAGTAATCACAGAAGATCGCCTAGGGCGTAGCTCGTCATGCACATTAACCTGCCCGTCCTTAAACATTCTTACCCACTTTTGAACTTTAATGTCATTATCACCGTAAACCTCTGAATTCTGACAGTGAACTTCTACTGCTGCCAAGTTGCTTAATTAATTAAAATTAATAATTGATTAATATTTATATTAATGAATTTATAATTAAACTGTTTCTGAGCTTTCTGATTTCTCAAGTACTTCAAAATCTATATTTTGAAGCACATTAAGGATAAAAGGAGTATATAAATTTGCGATAACGTTTTTTTTAATCGCTCTTGTCTCCTCATTATTTCCCAGTTGTTTAGGAAAGTTCAAAAATATATGTATCGTTAATACTACTGAACCTTTCAATACTAAAAATATACATTTTAGTAGGAAGAGGCTTTCTATATTCGTTAATTAATATTGTTAAATATTATATCATTAAAATATAATGAATTGAAAATAGTTCAAAGGGAAGACCATTTTATCAATGACTACAGCGGTATCACAAATTTTTACTCCAACAGAAAACCAATAATTATATATATTTTATTATAAAATATATCTAATTATAAATTTGACCTTGTGTGTTTTTGTCTGGGTAACTCAAAAGTTAACTCGAAAGTAATTGCCATAATTTTATTTCTCTAAGCACGACAATTTTATTTTTTTATATATCCGTTTGAACGAAAATTCGGTACATGGCAAATTTGAATTTGAAGGCAAAAATATATTTAATTTTTAAAAACAAGTTCTTATTACTCAAATTGAATAAAATGGGAACCATATTTCTCACAGAATAGTATGTCAATATATTTCGTTTCGTTTCAAAAGGAAATATATAAGTACACACACACAATATATATATATATATATATATATATATATATATATATATATATATATATATATATATATATATATATATATATATATATATATCTCCCTCCATTGAAATCCTCTGCCCAAGATATATAAAGTGGCCCACAATCTCCAAATCCCTTTGTAAAACTGAAATTTGTGTGTCCTGAGAGAATTTATTGAACATAACCTGACTCTTTTTCAGGTTTATTTTCAAGCGAAATGGTTTGCCAGCCATTTGCAGCTCTTGTATACTTCTTTGCAGCTCCTTTGGGTCTTGTAAAAGGAGAACGATATCATCTGCAAATCTAAGATGATTGTGTGTGTGTGTGTGTCTATATATATATATATATATATATATATATATATATATATATATATATATATATATATATATATATATATATATATATATATATATATATATATATATATATATATATATGGAGATATCATTGGGCTATGTGGAACACGAAGAAATGAGGAAAGAATAATCAATCTGGACTCCACTTATCACGACTGTACCCTCGGGGTACAGATAATAGACTTCGTAGTGGAATTGGACTTCTCATCAATGGAGAGCTCAAGAACAATGTCGTAAAGTTTGAAAGTATTTCTAACTAGCCCAATGTGTCATTTACCAGAATAAAAAGTTTAAGCTTCCAATCGTCTAATTGCATGCACCAACTATAAGCTATATGGAAGAGGAAATTGAGAAATTTTATGATGATGTGACTTAGCTTTTAGGCAGGAGACGTGTAGGTACAAAATCCTGATGGTTAACTTTAATACCAGAATTGGAAAAGCAGCAACTACTGAAAATTGAAACTGGCCCATATCGAAGTGGTGAGCGGGATCATAGAGATGACAGATTGGTTGACTTTGCTGAAGGATAAGATCTATATATTATGGATTCATTTTTTAAGACAAAAATGAGAAGAAAGTATACCTGGAAAAGTTCATCTAGACTCACTAGTAAAATTGATTACATCATGTCATACGATAAAACCATATTTTATAATTTTACTGTGCTTAATCATTTTAATGTTGATAGTGTCCACTGAATGGTACGAGCAAAGGTTAGGATAAACTGTAGAAGGAGCTCGAAAGTGTATTGTGTATTCTTGGAAACTGCTGGAGGGGGGCAGCGATTTTGAGATTGCTGCGCCGAACCGCTTTACTGTGTTACAAGACCCGGTGGAGATAGAGATAACATCAATATGAAAAACTCATCTTTAATGTTCTTGGAACAGCTCCTTCAATAGCACCAGAAGAAAAATGATTTAAACAGTCAAAAATCTCCTACGAAACCATTGATTTAATTAATAACCGACAGACAATGAGGAATGCAGAGAATCCTTTTGGCAGGGTCGAGTACGTTGAGCTTTGCAAAACTATAAGAGACCGTATTCGAGATGAGACGCGCCGATTCAACATGCAGGTGCTGCAAAAAAACAAAAAACTGTGGAATAAACAGGAAACATATCAAATCTCATAATGTCGTCGAATAATGTATACGAAATATATATAGTACAATGGATCACATCCAGGATGTATAACACGCCATAGAAAGGCACAATGAATACACCATACCACTGTATTTATAATAATTAAATAAAATTAAGAATTAGTTAAATGCCAATGTGTCAAACTCATTAATGCTTTAAACAAAATCAGATAAACGCTTAAATAGTAACATTATCATAAAACTTGAAGGGGATATCTAGTTTGATGTATTGGGTTAATGCAAAAGTTCGTCCTGTTTTTTGCGCTAGATGTCATTCCATCACAAAACCGAAGTCTCATTTATTGGTACTTCACAGATGTAAAATTTTGTTTCTGTTTGACAGAAGGAATATCAGCAAGTGCTTGCGAATAATTGTGCTATTTGGTTGATTTTTAAATTTTGTTGAGCATTAAAATTGCAAAAAATAAGTAACATTTTCAACTTATTATGCTTGTGTATTTCTGAAAATGCAAAAATGCTTTGCAGACACCAAGTAAAATATGTATGTGCTGTGCACGGCAAGGATAACTTTGATGATTCCAATTGGTGTTAGTGGTTTAGAAAATAAGCGATTGTAGTAACATAAGCCATTACCAAGTTTAAATAATTGGTCGAGGCTGATGACAATAAAATAATGGCACTAATTGAAAGTAAGCGGAATAGAACAACATGGGTGATCGGAAAATTTCTTGAAATCAACCAGACAACACTGTCAAGGTAATTACGTTAGTTTGGAATAGTTAAAAAGGCCGATATATGGGTGCCAAGTTAATGGAGAAAAATTTGATAGAACGAATTTCCGCTTGCGATTATCTATTAACACGCATCGATATCGATCAACGAATCGATAAGTTGGATATGGTTAGATGGTTACCTGTCTAGCATGGAAATGCCCCTTCAACCAGTGCAAAAGCCAGTTTGCATTTAAAGAAGGTTATGCCGTACATCTTTTTGGGGTTGCAAGGGAATCGTTTATTATGAACTGTTACCTGAAAAACAGACTATTAATTCAGAGAAATACCATTCACAATTGAATAAATTAAAGCGAGCACATAAACCAGGAGCGGGCTGAATTAGCCAACAGAAAAGGCATTGCGTTCCATCGAGACAGTGCTAGATCATACGTATATTTGGTCACCTGACACAAACTTTTACAACTTGACTGGGATGTGTGGGGTCCATCCTTTATGCTAGCCTAAACTTACGCCCTTCGATTACCATTTATTTAGACCGCTTCAAAACAACATAGGTAGTGAACACTTTACCTCCTTGGTCGACTTGAAAAAATATCAGGATCGGTTCTTTTGTCAAAAATCTCAGAATATCTATGAGCGCAGGATTATTCAGCCACCCGAGAGATGAAGAAGGGTCATCGAACATACCGACCCGTACTATACAGGGTCTGTTATTCGAAGAGTTATCAATTAAAAATGTTAACACATACATGTTAATAAATGAAAATACATTAAATTTTATGAAAAACATCTCAGTGTTCAATATGCCCACCTGTGGTGCGGATGATGACATCACATTTTCTTATGAATGCATCGCACACTGTACGAATGTGAGTCTGTGGAATTCGTTGCCATTCCCGACGGAGCTCTGACTTTAATGTGTTCAAATTCTCATATTTTTTTGTTACCTTACCCTCCAAAATGGACCATATGGAGAAGTATATTGTATTTAAGTCTGGTGAGTATGGAGGCCATTGTTGTGAAGAAATGAACTGTGGAAAGTGAATTTGTGAAAGTTGTTATGTTAAATTAGCTTTATGGGATAGTAAAATGGGTAAAAATGTCCTGTAAAAATGTTAACATCTTTTGTTGGTACACTTGCTGGTTTACCTTAACTCCCTGATCGATGAAAACGAGCGGGAAGCGATCATTTGCAGTTACATCAGCCCAAACCATAACAGAAGCAGGCGCTTGTTTACGCATAGCAACTCGGTTGGCCAAATTGTCGCTGGGCTTGCCCTTCTACTATACACGATCGTTTTGTTTGTTTACGCATTGTTGAACAGTGAAAATTTTCTCATCAGAAAAATACCAAATTATCCGTTTGCTACTTGCGTGTATGCTTTTCAATGTCTTTGATCGTTTTGTTGCCTTTTGTGCTGGGGTTAAATTTTACACTTTTTATATCTTGTAGAGCTTCATCATAAGTTCAGTATATGGCAAACGCTTGAGTCGGACACGTTCAGCAGGTTAGCCAATTTTTCCGCATGCTGACATGGATTTCTTTCAATTCGTGCCCTTACCTTTCGAACCATTTCTGGTGATGTTGCGGATGTTTTATGACAACTTCATGACGTTTTGCGATGCTACCAGTATCATTGTAACGTTTAATGGTTCGATACAGAAACATTGTATTAACACGTAAATGCTGTAGCTCATGAATGATAATAGGCTACGATTTTCCTGCCAAATACAAAGCAATCACACTATTACGTTTGAATGCCATTAGGAATATTTTTTTTTCAATTAGGACATAGAACGATATGCATTCTTTTACTTGTAAACAATATTATAAAATAAAGTCTGTTAAATTTTGAGAGCTCTGTGATCAGCTGTTCGGCAGCTACAACAGCGTGAAGTTGGTAACACTTCGAGAGACGAACCGCGCAGTGATTAAAAGTAATTTGCAGTATATTTTTTTTGAAAAAAAGTGACGTAACTTTGCATCAATCCAATAAATAATATTATTTTTTAATATAAATCTGTTTCGTACTACTATAGAAATGCTGGAATGAAAAATATTGAATGGTACAAAAAGATGATAAACATAACGATCTTAGAACGACATCCTTCTGCTTTAGAACACTTGATAAAAAACTGATTACAATAAAGATCCTTAACACAGCCAAATGTGTAATAAACTGTTAAGTACATTTTAAAGAGGAATACGTGTATCATATTCCTTCATATTATATAATAACGTTCTATGAAGTCAAGATTGTCGCAGTGTTTCCTTTTATGACCTTTCAACCGAACTCCGGAATATTAAAATTCAAATATTGCTTAATATAAAAGAACCGCTGAAAATTTAACGTCTAATTTTTATAATAAATTTTACAGGTTACTTAACAGAACGTATAAATAATTTAACTAATGCCAAATTTATATATTTATCAAAAATTAATTATTTTTTTTATATTTTTATCATTACAGTATCCTGTGGCACCACCGCTAATAATTAAGCTTTTTTGGGTTTCATACACAATATTTAAGTGTTCTATCTTTCAATTCTATACTCCCGAAATATATTTTCCATCGTTTAGGAAATCAATTAAGCGGTAGCCATTTAGAGCGCTTCTTGTTTCATTATAAGGCTTAATTTTTTTTATAACTTACCTTAATCACAGTTGCATGCTTCCAAGATTTTCGAAGAAACGATGAAGAAATACAATTACAGCGGAAAAGAATAGCCCATGGTCGTATTTACACAGTCTTTTTTCTTATATCTGCCCATCATTTTAAGAGCTTTATTCATATTATAGGAGATAAACATTAATTATTCAGATGATTATTATTTGTTAATGTTATGTGTTAAATGATTATTATTTTTTATTATAATAACACAAACCATTTTTATATATTTAGTAACTTTTGATCGACAAAACTTATATTCTTCAATTAAAAAGTGATTTCTTATTCACCATCTGTATTTGTAACAACAATCTTTTAATTGGAATAGTTTAGCAACAAGAGCTAAATGTAATTCGAAATAAGTTTAGTGGGATGAACAATTGCTCAGAAGCACTGGCAAGCATTTCAAATTACGACCGATATCAATCTTGTTTTTTATTAATAAGAGGATTGCTATTTACAAGGTGTGGTTATTAAATAATGAGACTGACGCTGCTACAGAAGTACGCATGCGCTAAAGGCCAGGAACGAACAGTTGTTTAGCGTGAAGTCGTCTCTTTCGAATGCAGTACCTCTCACTTCTGTAAAGAAATCCGGATAATCGTAGCCTTCGTTCGCATTATTTTTTTTGTTTCGTCACAAAAATGTTAAGTGTGACAATAGAGCAACAAATTGTTGTGAAATTTCCCTTGAAACTTGAAAAAAATCGGTACTGAAACTTATAATTTATTGAAAGAAGTGTATCGCAATGAATGTTTATCTCGTTCACGTATTTTTAAGTGGTTTAAGCGTTTTCAAGATGGCCAAGAAAAAGGATGAGGATGATCCACGCCCGGGTCGCCCTTTAACGTCAAAAATGGATGACAATATTGAAAAAATCGGTAATCTGGTTCGATCTAACCGTCGGTTAAGTATTCGTGCGATTGTTGAAACTGTAGGAATTGACAAAGAATGCGTACCGCAAATTTTACATAACAATTTTAATATGCAAAAAGTGTGAAGAACTCACATGCAAGAAATTCGTAAAATGTTTGTACTGATACTTTGAATACCATATATAAATAACTCAAACTTATTGGAAATGATAATTACGTGTAACAAATTGTGGTTTTTTACTCATTATCCTGAAACTAAGCACCAATCCAAGCACTGGAGGAGCCCAAATTCACCGAGAACCAAAAAAACTGGAATGAGCAAATCAAAATTCAAAGTAATGATGATTGTTTTTTCGATATTAATGGGATGTGTACCTTCACTGGTTTCCTGAAGGTCAAAGTGTTAATCAACATTACTACCTGCACGTTCGTGCTGAAATCCGTGAAACAATAAGGAAAAAACGACCCGAATTGTAGAAGGACAAGTCATGGGGTCTCCACCAAGACAACGAAATTGTCTTGCGGCTTATTCCGCATTGTCTTTCAAGAGATTTCTAGCCAAGTCCAGCAATCCAGTGTTAGTCCATCCGCCTTATTCGCTGGATCTTGCGCCGTGCGACTTCTATCTGTTTCCTAAGGTGAATTCTGCATTAAAAGAAACAAGATTTGAGTCCGTTGAAGCTGTGAAAGAGAAAACGGCACGCGTTCTAAAGGAGCTGACAGAAGAAGACTTCCAGCACTGTTTCGAACAATGGAAGATTTGCATGGAGCATTGTAGGGATAGAGGAGGAGTGTATATTAAAGGTGATAATAAGTAAATACGTATGAAATCAAAATAAAATGTTTTACAGCGTCAGTCTCGTTATTTAATGGTCGGACCTCATATGTATCCGGAATAATAAATAAAAACAAATATTTATTAGTGAAAATGGTTTAATTGTTTTTGAAAATATTCTCCGTGCGCGTCGATACTCTCGATTTGCACGTTTTTTTTCACCAATTTTCATAGCACTTTTTCCATTCCGATTCTCCAAAGCATGCATCTTGAACCCATCAACCACTTTTTCTGGCGTCGAAAATCGTTGACCACCTAGTAGATTCTTCACGAACCGGAACAAAAAGAAATCATTTTGTTGCAAATCAGGAGGGTACGGCGGATGACCCATCAATTCGATGTCTTGACCCGTCAAATATTAAGTTGTTCGGTCCGATGTGTGAGAGCTCGCGTTGTTATTGTAAAGAATGATCCTGCGTCGCTAGTTGTTTTTCCTTATGTCTTTAAAGATATCTACCAAACAAATGATTGTGTGCCATTCAGAATTAACCATACTAAGATTCTCTCATTTGCTTCGAAGTTCTTCTTGCACAAACAACTTTTTTTTGGGTTTGGTTCATTTTGAAAGACTCATACAGTAGGAGCCACATTAGCTGTGGTGTCTAAGGTGTCAGCCTTACGTTACGGCAATTAATGTGGAGCGGGTTCGAATCCCGTACTAGGCAAAAAAGTTTTTCTAAAATTCTTGTGGATGTTTCTAAGTAAGAGTGTAAAATCTGACAAGGAATCACCCCTCAGTCACGCCAGTTCGAGGCTGGGTAAGGCCGGATGCCTTCTGAGAGGTTTTCTACGTTGGTCACTCGCCAGTCGGTAGGCTTCTCGAGATACTTTCGGTTAAGCACAAAACCAAGGCTTGATAGCCTGAGGGGGGTGCTGACCGGGGTTTTCGGTAGCTGATGACCGTGGTTCGGAACCCACGTTAAGCTGTAGGTCCAGTCGCTAAATAGCCTTATCAGTTGCTGATGCGCCTCTAACCCCAAAACTTTACTTTACTCATACAGTAGACTGCTGTTTACTTTTTGGTTCATACGCATAGATCCAAGATTCATCACCTATGTATATATTATACACAACTTTTAACGCACCACGATTGTAATTTTTGAGCATTTTTTTTGCTATAATCTATACCATCCGTTTTTTAAGTGATTATCAAATTATGCGGAATCCAACGCACACAAATCTTTTTCACGGCTAAATGTTCATGTAAGATCTTGTGATTTTTTAGATTACCTTCTTTAAATTCGTCCGTGAGCGATCAACGGCCACGATGAAATTCACTAAGCCAGTGATATGCAATAGTTTTAGATGGTGCTTAATCGTCAAAAGTGAGTTGAACGATGCACTGTTGTTGAGATAATCCACGTCGAAAGTTGTAGTAAACCATCGCACGAACATTTTCACGAGTTCATTCCATTTTTTGACTGGGATGAAATTTTCAAGTCACTAAACAACACAAATAGCATCCATATGGCAAAACGTTCTGAGCACATATACAGTCAACAATGTCAGACTTTGCGACGTAAAGATCAGATGGTGCCCAGTAACACCATTGTTGCCAATACCGGATACATAAATGGCAACCTTCCTATAACTGTGATATTTAAGTGTTGTCTTTGTTGGTTCATGATTTATAAAGCTTAATTTATAATGGTGTTTATATGCAGTCAAACATTAATAAAACTGCAAGTGGTCAAGTATCTCGCAAGAAAGACAAGAAATTCGGAAATATATGACTGATGTATTATATGAATATCAATGGTGACTCGTGGGTTTTAAAAATGGGAGAGCGTGGAAGAAAATAGTGCTGCTGAAGAGTTTTTTTTTTGCTTTGCCCTTCGGTGACGTTGCTGTGACCTTTCGAGACCCCTCAGGAATTTTCTGTAGGTTTGGTATGGATTTGATTTTGTGTATGGATTTGAATAGTACACATTACTATTCAAATTCATAAACAAGTACTATGATTCCCATCTGTAAACAAGCAAATGTACACACAGCTCGGTACACAGCCACCTTAACTTTCAAGGGCAGGTCATGATGTTCGAAAACTGTATGGCAAAGTTTCCAAAAGACTCTAGACCAAATAAAGTCTATTTAAAAGACACAAAATTAATTAGGTGTACTAAATCACTCTTTTATTTGATTTATTTATTGAACAAATCCCGGTAGCTTCGATAAGTTTTGTGAGTTTAATGACTCTAAGTAACTTATACATAGAAATAAAAATAATAGTAAATACAAATACTATAAAATAAGGCAATATCTAATAATAACGAATACACAAGAAAAGCTTTCAAACAGGTTGAACAAGTAATCTTATTTTCAACAGCTTTAAAATATTTTAATGTATATATATTTATATTTGGAAAGCTATATTATCTCCATATTTGGCTTAATATTACTCCCGCTATAAATTGAAAGTGGTGAAAAAGAAAATGTACCTGCCGCGCCATTCTTTACAAAACTCGGCATTTGAACCATCCTACATATTTCTGCGAATGTGAAAGCTTGCGTAAATGTAAGTGCAGACAATGAGTAAACACATTTTTTTGCCGTCTTGTTCATTCTAGTCTTTTCGTAGTAATGTGAAAGCACCATTATTAGAATTCTTATCAATTTTTGTTAAGCCTGAGGAACGCTTTGCAAAATGATTTTTTATTTAATATATAGTAGTATTCTTATGATCTATATACCTGTGTATCAATCCTTTTATTAAATTATAAATTTTAATGAATCTTGAGGATTATGTCGCTTGTTGCTGATTGGTTAGATTACTACTGGTAGTTTGTTTGTAGAAAGGAATTAGGATGCATTTAAGGGTTTAGTAACGTTTTTCTAGAATTTTTCTCTTAATTTCATAGAGAAAAGTAACTGACTATTTTGAAATCTCATTTGTTTATTTTTAATCAGTGGTGTACTGATTCTCAATGCTTTTTTTGTTCAACATATATCGGCTAGAAACTTCCGTATCTATCTAATATAGCAGAATAAACCATTATCCATATTTCACAGATATTTCTTTGTAGAGAATATTTTAAATTGGTATATGTCTCAAAATAAAAATTTAGGTTAAACAAGGGCTATACTTGAAAGCGACTAAAAATTGCTTTAAAGGCGAAATGTTGGTGAAGCATTACACAGGCCAATTCTTGTTTTGGTGCCGGGGTATTTGGAGTTGATTTCATACGAATTTGATGTCCTGAATTATAATATGGCAATAATTTTTGCCCAGGCGCTGAAATTTCTAAGATATAACATTTTAGTCAGATATACGTTACACTATTTTAAGTTAAATCAATAGATCAAATAATATATATATATATATATATATATATATATATATATATATATATATATATATATATATATATATATATATATATATATATATATATATATATATATATATATATATATATATATATATATATTAATTATTATATTATTTATTATAACACGGAACTTATATTATTATATACAAAGATAGAGGAAAACGTCATCGATGAGGGACATACTCGTCGTCACAGAGCTTTGGTAGCTGGTCAAACGTTGGAATCGGACTTCCTCTGAGTGAGGTACCGGGGGTCTTGCAGAGACTAAATCAGGATAAGTCCACATACTTGTTACGGTTGTTTCCATTGATTTCAGGAATATTTACTATGCAGAAATATCAATCATCGAAGTGGTTTTTGGGTTCTCCCTAAACTGTCTGTACGCCGAATTTTAAACTTTTTGTTTTCCCGGTAGTCCACTGTCGTAAATATTCTGTACAAGTTTTACAGACCAGATGCTATGCCCAGATTTTATCCTGATTACAAAGCCTAATACCAAAGCATCCAAGATATGATCTCTTTACAAAATGACTAACAGTTTTTCTGTTTTCTTTTAACGTGTATTCTCCACATATGTTCTACTTGAGCTCATTATATTTCTATTCAACAACACTAATGAAACAGTGCGTAATAAACACAGTGCGTTTTAGGTCAACCTTATAACAACTCTTAAACTTCTAAACCTAATTCACACGAGGTCAATTTAGATCTGCCCTTCAAAGCGAGAACTCACAAATTAATGTCAATTTTAGTTCAAGCCTTGAAGGTCATTTCAGTTATCAGAAAGGCAATGTTTGTGCCATCTAGTGGATTTTCCTGAAACTAACTCAACTACAAACGGACAATAGGGTAAATATACAGGAACCTATCCTTGTATAATAATTTTAGAACACCTATATGTATTGAATTGAAACAAACATTGATAGTAAGATGTATCTAAAAAAGTAGAACAGATAGAGAAAAACTGGTTTCATATTTAAATTTAGCGCCCCAAATATAGCTAAAATAAGTTCTCAAATCCTAGGCACGAAAAAACAAACTTTTCTTGTAGGAAGCCATTTTATTGATAATGAAGAAGGGCAAAAGAATATTTAAATATGAAAATAATAATAAACTAACAATTTTTTATTTTATTCTTATAAGAAAATAAAGTATTGTAATTTGTTGCTTGAATTCTTTAATTAATTCCTTAAATTTCTTAAATTATTTACCAAAACAAAGTAATTCATTATTGCCACTTCCTTTCCTTCAAAGATCGTTTTATGATAATGAGTTTGTTGATATTCAGTTTTCAGTAGCAATAAACATATTATACAGGCTGTGGCTCATTGTTTGGCGTTATTTTTATAAACAGCATCCGTCTAGCTTCTCAAATACCAAGGCGAAATCAATACCTTATCCATTATATATTAAATTAGCTGTAAACAACAGAATATAATTAAATATACGACAGCAACATGTAGGTACATAATTAGCTTCATTTATTCACTTCATTTAGTATATTTCGAAGATTTTCAATACATAGAACAAAAACCGATTTCTAGAATAATGGTTTTCCAAATTAGTGAATTAGTTTAAGGAGCTGATATTCTTATTAACTCTTCTTCCGAAACAGTTGATGATTTTGAAGTATATATAGCAAAAATGGAGCTTTTTGACTGGGAATTTTGCTCTGAAACTTTGGTTTATATTACTTCAAAAAATACCGCCTATAAAGAAACAGTTGAAGTAATAGTAATAATCAGGACGTTCATTAGATCGTACCGGGGTAATTTTAGCCGTCACATATAGATGGTATGAGACTATATGGTAATGAGACTGGTGGCGTAGCGTTCGATCTGGCAATACTGTTGCTTTCCTCATCAGCGTCTTCAGTACAAGTTCAGTCCAAGTTCGAACTCCCTTCAGACACTTTCTGGTCTGAGTATTTCTATTGGTGAACCGGATTTTCCAGGCGTGTTCATTTCAAATAACGGTGCGCTATCAAGTTTTGTTTCAAACGTTGGCATAGTGCGACGCAAGACTTTTGCAAGACTTCTACAGACTTATGGAAAGTATTTTTCCAAGTGTTTTTCCAAGGGCCTACACTTTCAGGTGGTTAATATATTCACTAGGGATTCGGATTCGAACAAACACAACCCAAAAATGAAGCTCCAGAGCCAGTACTGGCGCATTGTAACCTCACCGCGGCCAAAAAGAACCAGAGTCAATTGAAGGTTAAAAGAATGTTTATTTGCTTGCTTGATAGCCCGGGGATCATTCATAAAGAATTTGTACTTCAAGGCTAAGCAATAAATCATCATTTATTGAGAAGTTCTTGAAAGGCTTTGGACAAGGGTCATTCATATGAGATCGAACATCAAGAACACTTAGGTGCAACATTACAATAATGCACCTTGTCACTCTGCGATTAAAATTGACGATTTTCTGACAAGTGAAAACATAACTGAGAGTTCGCAGCTCCCTGTTTACCAGACTTATGTTCTTGTGACTTTCTTTTCTCCAGATTGAAAATTTATCTCAAAGGACATCATTTTGGGATTTTGGTGAACATTGAAAAGGCCGCAACGACTAGAAAAACTTATTTATTTATTTATCATATGGCTGTAGACATTATAATAAATAATATAAAATTGTAAATATAAATACAATACAAAAGTATAAATATAATATAATAAATATACACAAACATATAAACATTTTAAGAGGTTACAAACAAATGTCTAGTCTATTTATGTAATCTATCGATTCTAGGATCACCAGCAGGTAGTCTTCAGGTCTGCCATTATATAATCTCGTGGGACATTTTTATATTACATGCCTGATAGCTGGGTTTATTCGCACAAAGTAGAGTCGACTACTTGTCCCAACGGTGTAGAGAATGTGTACAACTACCGTGTTGGGTTCTGATTCTATTAAGCGTGGACCATGCTTTACGTGGCAAGTTGATGGTTGGTGGCATTTGGATAATGTAGGGCATGTTAGTATTTTATTGTGCAATCCATTCTTGAGTCCATGCATTAGAGAGATTAAATTTATTTTCCATAGCCATCACTGCTGTTTTTGTCTGCTGTTGTTGGCGTCTTCTATGTATTGGTGGATTGGTAGGTTTCTATTATCCACGATCTTTTTATATTCATTTATAAGAGCATTTGTTTGACGCCGCTGAAGAGGTGGGATATGGCTTAGAACCGGAAGGCGTCTGAAGGAGGTTGGTTTGAAGATGATTTCTGGTATTAACTACCAATCATCTTCATGGTGTTGTTCAGCTGCCGTTCTATTTTTTGTACACGGACTGGAGCACAGTACTCAGTAGTCGAAAAAACAAGGCCCAGGGTGGAAGAACTCATAGTTGATGCCGATGCTCCCCAGGTCGTGCCACATAGCTTTTCAAGAATGTTTATTGTTTTTAATTTTTCAGCAGTTTTTGATAAATGCTCTCTGAATGATAGTACTCTATTAAGGGTTAGTCCTAGGTATTTTGTTGTTTAATTGTGGGTAAATATGGTGTTTTCAACCTGTAAGTGAAGTTCTCTTCTGGCAAGTTTGTTGTTCAGGTGAAAGCATGTTACTTCTGTTTTTCTGCTGGCTGGTTGTAGTCAAATTGCGAAAATATTCTCCAGGTTTAGGCCTGCCATTAAAATATCTTCTGACTTTAATTGAGCTGCACCTTGCTGTAAGTGACCATTCATCAGTATAGCCAAACTTTTTTGATTTTGTTGTTGCATGTTTGCAATGTACAAGCTAAAGAAGAGGGGGCAAGAACTGATCTCTGTGGCAGCCCGTTCTTTGGGTTTTCAATCACGTGGTTCAATTGGTTTTCATATCAGGAAGCTGATATTCCGGATCCCATGGCTACTTGAAGCACTAGGTCGTTCAGAATGTTGTCGATCAGTTGGGCAGTCAGCTTGCACTGGATCACACGAATAAACTTACATATATGCCCTCTCCCCACATTGTGTCGTAGGCCGCTGTAGTAGCTGAGGTTTTAAGTTTTCTTTAAAAACCGGCTTCAATATAGGTGGTGAGTGATAAGACTTCATATGGCCCACTCCGTCCAGGTCGAAACTTCTCCTGCTCGATCGGAATTGCTTCGACCAGTCTTGTATTAATTCGGTTATAAATAAGCTGTTCCAGTAGTTTATATGTCATGGATAATAGAAACAATGAGAATAAGTACATTACTAACAAGTGCACGTAATATAAATTAAAGTTGCAAATTTATGTATGCACATAAGAGAGCTACAGGGAGAATTTTTCATAAAAGGCCGCGGAAAAAATGCGAGAGTGAGTGCGGGCCAGGCATAAGAAGATTAAGTGGTCGAAAAAGGGAGTAACTTGGGGTAATGAAAAACTTGAGCCTTTAGGCTTATGACAACCTGAGCAGCAGACACTTGTGTTCGTAACTAAGAGGTCAATTTCAGCTAGCGAGAGGAGGTTGGTACTCTGAGTAATCTCAATTATTTTAAGATCCTATTCTGGAAAAAATCGATTCATTGGATATAAGACATTGGGTTAGACAAATAAGGGATACAACCAATGTAAATTTTCTGAATATAGAAATATTTGGATTTATAAAAGTGTAGTTATTTTATAAGAATTGGTAAAGTGGTTGAATTTATATATTGTGTGGAAGATCCTCTTGAGAGTGAAGAGGCTTTTTTGAATAGGGCCTCAGGATATCATTCTATATATCGGAAGGTTCCAGATCCGTTTGACGAGGTTTAATTGGATATTTTACTACGCATATCATAGCCAAATAGTACTGCTATTTGGCTATGATGAATAGTACTGCTATTGTAATAATTGGGGTTTTAGCTATTATGTAGTAAAGTTATCGTATTTATTAATAATAATTTGATTATTTGAGCTGGTTGTGAAAACTGAAAATCACAATGAGTATTTCTGAAATTATATCCAAGGATAGTGAAGGAGCTGTATAGTTATGATGATTTGCGAAACAGCCTAAATCAGATTTGATTTGCGAAATTTAATTAATTAATTTGAATTTTTATTAATTAACACATTAAAAATTCTAAGACAGTCATATTTCGCTAGATCGGAATATTATTAAAACGAGGCGTCACAATTTTCAAATTTCCTCAAAACTTTACACAGTTGATGAAACCTGATGCTATTTAATTGGATTTGTTAAAGAGACCACACAATTTCGTTGAAAATATTTATACCATATGGAGAGAAAATATTCCTTCCAAAAGTCGCGCATAAGACCTTTGATTATTTAATTCTACATATTCTAAGCATTCTGGGATTATTTAATTATTTTTATTATTATTTTTTTATTATTATTTCCCAAAATTTAACAATAATATTATTAATAATGCGGTTGAATGGATACAAAACTACATCAAACGTAAGACAAATCACAGATGCATTTCCGTTACCTTTCGTCAAACATCTCGAATTAGGGCATCTTCACCTTTGAGGCTACATATTTTCATTACATGTCTTAATGCCGCGTTTCACGACCGACGGGTGTCTTTCGTCTGGTGGTCTCCATTGGTAAACTGCTTTTGACCACTGCTTATCTGGCATTAGTACCATGTATTTGTAAAAATTGTCTCCTCGATCATTCGATTATTTACTTCTTTATTCGTTCTGCTATCCCATGTAGAAAAATTGTTACTTTTCAAATAGTTCATTTTAACTACTAAAATTATTTGCATCAAAATGCAAAAAAAATTATCTGTATTTAGAGTCAACATTTCTTAAACAAACAACTCAACAAAACACTCTCTTAATCATGGTCTTCCCTATTCTTTATCTAACCCAACAGGTATTCCCATACTTCCTATACCTTCTTTCCACTTTCTTTATGCTGCTTAGACCCACATGTTGAACAAGAGTGAGGATGTAGATGTACTATGTTCCTGTCTCAGCTTCATGCTATTTCCTATGCTTCATGCTATAATTGTTAATTTTTCGACGAGCGTTTCCCTGACTATATTAACGTTATTAGAAGATGATAAAAAGCTTAAATAGAAAACTAGATGATGATTTATATCTGATTTTAATATCATTTTTTATAATTCTTGTTATATATTTATACAGTGCGGCGCAAGAAGAACGATTTTTTATTAAATTAATATAGTTTGGTTGATTTTCAATATTTTAGAGCTTATTAACACCGAAACAACTTGTAATAAATAGTCATTTGATAGGCATATATTGATCATTTACTAGGGCCTTACAAATGCATTTGACTTTTTTCTATGGTTATAAATATATGATTATAGTTCACTGCTTAAAAGTTTAACCGAATTTTAACTTTTTGCTCCGACAAATAGACATTTCCTCTTTAGTATTAGGGTGACTCCTCTGCGAAATATTCAGTTGAAAGTTTTTAAACAAATTTTTGAGACATTTTTAAGGCTTCAAGGCGACTGACACCACACCTGAAGTAGGTGGGGACAGTGGTCCAGGAGGAAAACATCAGTATTGAATAAATAGATCATGATATTTGACGTTTTAAGAGCAGTTGTGGTTACAGATTCTAGAACAAGCACTATGTAACTTTCAGGTAAATGAGGAATATCCCAGATATACATTTTTTAAACAGATAATGACTAAACATCTCAAAAACGCAAATATTTTTGGTAGGGCCTAGTAATTATATGATATTATATAGAAACGTGTTGCATTTTTCTTCTGAAAATGAATGTTGCAATTTCCCCAAGAATAACAATATTTAACTCACCTTCTCTACGAGCATTTTGAATACAGAATTTGGATTTGGGGTAATCGCAAAGAAAGGAATCGCAGACAGGCAAATCTGGTGAGCAGATCGAGATTACTCTTTGATGATATACTTGTCGAACTACTGGAATCGAAGCCCTTGCTTGGTGGGTTATAAATCCATCTGGTTGGAACCACTTTTTTTGGTGCTCACCTGTACGAGGTTGTGGACATAAAATATATCGCGCAATCAAGTTTTGTTTCAGAGTTAGGCATAGTGCGAAGATTTTTATAAAACTTCTACAGGTCTATGGAGACAGTGTTTTGTTAAGGCCTATATTTTTAGATGGTTAAGCTATTCTCAGTAGGCCGAGACTCGACCGCCAGAGCCAGGAATAGCACATTGTAACCTCACCACGGCCAAAAATAAACCAGAATGAGTAAATCAAAGACCAAAAGTAGCCCGGAGATCATC
Source organism: Cosmopolites sordidus (assembly GCA_031761425.1). Lineage (NCBI taxonomy): Eukaryota > Metazoa > Arthropoda > Insecta > Coleoptera > Curculionidae > Cosmopolites > Cosmopolites sordidus. Next base: position 27,902 of record JARFXV010001997.1, read on the forward strand.
AACAAGGAATAAAGGCCTCAAAGCATGTGAGATTTGCGAGATAGAGGAGGAAGGAATCAATTCACCCCGCAAAGCTCTGGTTCAAAAAAGTTCCGTAAAGGAGAGATTAATTTTGAAGATAGGGGAAGATCAGGTAGTCCACGGTCTCTCGATGCCCATGTTTTAAGGGTAGATGTGGCTGCAGATTCTAGAATAGGCACTATGAATCTATCATGGAATTAGAAGTATCCCAGATATACATTTTTTAAACAGTGAATAACTGAACACCTGAAAAACGTAAATACTTTTGATACATTCTAGCAAATACATAATATTATATAGCAACCTGTTGCACTTACTAATTTTTGTCAAAGAATGAATATTGCAACTTTCCCAAGAATTACAATATTCAGCTAGCCTGTTGTACGAGAATTGGGAACGCATATTTTGGATTTGGAGTAACCTGGAGAGGAGAGTGGGATAATATTTTAACGATATACTTGTCAAACCATTCTTGCCGTGTTGGTTGTGAATCCATCTTGTTGGAACCACATTTTTGCCATGCTGATCTGTAAATGTTGAGAATGTGGGCGTTACAAATTGTATGACATACCAACAGATCGCTCTGAACCCAGAAATATCCATTCTCCAGTTTTGCATCCAGATTTCTTAACGTTTCCCATAGTTTACTTCTGGGCATTGTCATATGCTCTTTTAAATGCCCCTTTGCATCAAGTGCATCTCTTCATACCAAGACCAAAGGTGGATAAGGCCATTGGGTGCATGGCCATTAGGTGCATGGTTTGCAATAGATGCAATTACTGCAATATAATGAAACTGGAAAAAGTTAGCTAAAGAAACCCCCTACCGAATGATCAGTAAGTCATTGTCTATAAGGAGAAATTTGTAAGCGGATAGTACCAAACCTAATGTCTAAACTGATAGGTCTTATTAAAAGCATTCTCTAAATATAAATATGTGGTATTTATGATATTTGAATAAATGAATTATGTAGGTATAATCACGTTCTCAATATTTCAAAATGACTTGACCAAAGTCCAGTTTTCTCGAAAGCGTTTTAACAGCTCGCAATGCGTGAAGTAAGATAATATAGCAAAAAATTACTAATTATTAAGATGACTTGGTTTTTCAAATTTAAATTAAATTTCACATTGAAAATCTGACTATTCTAATGGGGATCAGCATCTTCTGCTAACCATAAAATTCAAATATACAATTAAAATCCCTAAAGTGCTTTCCCTTTTTAATATTAAACAAAAGAAAAAATAAACCCTTCAGAACGATTGTCAGATTAGATTCAGCGGCATGAAAAAAAATATATAAATAAAGCCAATTTGTTTATTTTTTATTAAAAATGTATTTTTAGAAAGAAAATTAATTCTTTGACTTGTTTCTTAATTGACTTTGTCGTACAAATTATTACTGCCCTGAAGACACCACCGAGTTATTAAATTTCAATTAATTAAAATTATTCTAAAATGTCATTTATATGGAAAATTATGTGTAGGGCAAATGGTGCTGTTTAAAATGTAAATATTGACCACTTAAATTATCTAAAATAAATGCAGAAGTATTATAAATAATATTGACTTGTAAGTAACGTGTAAAATTATTCTTTATATTTTTAACACATTGCATGTATTATTACGAGATTATATAATTAAATTTCAAAATGTACAACGTGTAAGGAAAAATACTTTCATAAATATAACAAATGATTCTTCATGTCATTTTAAAAAAATGCTTCTCTTAATGTATACGTTAGTTATAGTCTACCTAGTTTATTAGAAATCTAAGGATACGGTTGAATAAGACCTTAGTTCTAAGCTCTCTAGTAGTAGTATTAAGTTAAATTAAATTTACTTTACTTTGTGATCACATTGAAATGTCCGTGAATGCACTAAAAAGTATTCATAATAACAAACAAATTCAAAGAAAAAAGTTCCGTAGAACAGGGATCAAAAGGGTTCCCGAGAAAACAAAATTCAAAGTTATTAAATCAGCAATCAAAAACCTATTATAGGAATTAACATTTCAAACAAATATGTGTAAAAGCATGTTTGGTAAATATTAATTCGTTATTATTTAATGAATAATATACAAATAAACTAATGAACATTGTTATATTTTTTTTAATTAATAATCAAGCCAATGTCCATGCGGCAACGTCGCAAACAATGTTATGTGAACATTGCGACAAAAATTATTTCAATGTAGATCAGTGCGTGGATTTACGTTCACTTTAAAACAAAATATGTATTCTGTACGCGAATATCACAATATGCTTCCAGCTCTCCAAAATTCCAAAGAGGCTAGGCGTATTTACGGATAAAGATACTCAGAAAGATATATACCTGGCAAATATTTGTCCAACTTTCCCAGAGACTTTTGGATACGGATAGTGTGGTTCCAAAATATCAAGAATGTGGGCGGCAGCGAAAAATTGGTCCTGAAGTTGAAGAACCAATTTTACATCTTGTTGAAGAGGATTCTACCAGAAGTACTTGAAGTGTTGCGTGATAAGTTAAGAGTTTCCTATTTGATATTTGATTGTGTATATAACACTAGAAGAACAAATACTTTATCCTTTGTACATGACAAAGGGTCCAAGCCCTTTTATCCGCTGATGTTTCATGCACACAAAAATATTGTTAATGATCTACTGGCCAAAACGGAAGAAGTCCTAATTTTTTGTTCGATATATTATTAATCGACGAAGATTCTTTCATCAGGAATGGGCTGATGAATATTTTGAACAATTAATTTAATAAAACGATTAATGATGTGTTTCTAATATGGCGTGAGTCGTTTAAAATATGTTATAGTGTAAAAAAACAGTGATAGTAATTTTAACTTTGACATTAAATTATAATAATGTGTAAATGTTTCTATTTTTTAATAAAACAAACCAAATTTAGGCTGAAACGTATTGAATAAATGGCTATAAAAATATCACATTTCATTTTCAAATAAAACCTTAAGAGACAAACGCAACAAAAAACCGAATTCTTTCTATCGAAATAAACAGGGCCATCAAAATAACAATTGGCTGCGTTGCCAATTGTTAAGATAATTTATTCTAAAAAATTCCGATCTATTTTTCGCGGAAATGGTTGCATTTTGGACACATATTTTAAGGTAGCTTTTTGTTGAAAAAAATGCAAATAATCCTTGGTTAAATTTACGAAAATACTTTTCCTCACATCCTGTATATTAAAGATTTAAAAAATATGATTATTGGTTTTTGTTTCAGATGAGATATCTTTCATCGCTACCAGCAATGCTCGAGTGCAAAAGAAAACAAACAGATTAATAAACCCATAAAAACAGGTAAGCATCCATAAAATATAAACGAATCCAATTAACCGATATATAATTCGAAAATAGAAGATAACATTATCAATATCCAAGGAAAATACATTGAAGGAGATTGCAATTTCATCAATATATAGGGTGTAATGACCAAAGTGGAACATTACTATAACACGAACAATAACTAAAAGTATAGAATTGAAACTGAAAAAACTTTGGTATGATGAGGAACATTTGTACATCTTCACTTAAAGGGACAGGAGAATTAAAAAATAAATATATTAAATATAAAAGTTGATCTACTAACACATTCGTTTTTACAAGAAGCCCAAGCATCCAAACATGAATTTCAAGAAAAGATTCGCAAGAAATTGGAAGTTGTTCTACTCTCTAATGACATAAAATCTTCGCAGTCTTGGCATCGGGCATGAACTATTATTACTGAGTCTATACATGAAACAAACACAATAAAAAACACAATGACTTCAGAAACACCTACCCTGGATGACTGATGCCACCCTTGACTAATAGAAAAAAGACGTATACTCAGAAAAATGGGTATACGGTTATAGGAACAGTGCCTTAAATACTCCTCGCTAAATAGAGAAATCCAGAGCGCCTGCAGGAAGGATAAGAATGATGACATCAAAAAAACGCTGAGAACTTTAATCACATGCTAATTCAGACAAAACTCAAGACCTCTATAAAGCTGTGAAGAAAATAACATAAAAATATACCTTACGTGCATAGATAATACAGAATGCCCAAGGCTAAAAAATAACACATATCGATGGCATTTTGACCGAATGGAAATACTATAGCGGCAAATTATTCCAAGATGGTTATACTCCCAGCATGTCTAATTTAACCACACGTGAACCTAGCATAATAAAAACCGAAATTAAAAATTCTATACAGAGTCTAAAAAGCGACAAAGCCGCAGGTTTGGATGGAGTCACCGCGGAAGTGACCAAAAACAATGGGAGAAGTAGGGGTAGACATGTTTCAGAACATTTGCCAGAAAGTATGGGACACCGAACTGTGGCCGGAAGATTGGTCGATCTCAGCATTTACCTCTACAGAAAAAATTGTACACAAAAATTACTTATCGCTCTTATTCCAAATGCCAGTAAAATCCCGCTTCACATTATTAATGAACGTTTAAAATCCTACTTATCATGGCAAATTTCCCCAGAACAGGCTAGATTCTTTGCAGGGAGAGGTACCCGGGAACAGATATTCAACATTCGAGAAATAATCGAAAAAGCCAGAAAAGTTAACCATCCTGACGTTTCACAGCATAAAATGGGAGAAATTATGGCAGGTTCTGAAGGAAGTGGAAGTATCAGATCATGATTGGCTTCATTTGTCAACTATACGAGAAAAACAGTATAGTGCATCCTGTCGTGCATGCATCCTGTCGACAATTCTATTTAACATTTATGGTGAATATATCATGCATAGAGCACTCGAGAATTGGTCGGGGTAGTGTCAGGGGGAGCTTAAGGGGGCAGGTAGATAATGTAATGGGGGTAGGGTAATAGGTAATGAAGGCTAAGGGTAGGTTATGTCGGGGTAATGTCAGCATTGGCGGCATTAAAATAACTAACTTAAGATAGGCCGAAGACCCTATACTCTCTTCAAGGTCAGCTGAAGAATTGCCTTATTTACCAAAAAAAATATAGTATGAAAGCCATCTTTGTAGACTAGAAATGAACGACGAGAAAAAATAATGATTATCGACCGTCAAAACAATAACATGCCTAAGCTATTTTTGAAGTATTTTCTCCCATCCATAATGACTAGTATTCCGTTCGTCATCCATTTTTGTTTTTTACCTCTTGCAACCTTAACTTACCAAGAGATAGATAGAATGTTAGAAGAAATGTTTAAAATATTAGGTAATATAAATCAAATTTAAAAAATAACTTAGTATATGTAGTGTTTTTTTTTATCAAATAATTTGATGTGTATTTTGACTTATTTAATTCTCAAGATTCGAAGTTTAAGCATTCAAATGAGCTTCAGCTTATTATCTTCAGCATTTTATATAACATTGAACGAAAACCCTAGAAGATATTGTTTTCCAGTTTTAGACCAGTGACGAGATTATTTTTAACGTTTCAGAGATATATGGAACTGGGTTTAAAATAGGTCAGGTTTGTTATTATGAAAATATACAAAATATTTATATACTTACAAATTTATTTTCAGAAACACACTTTTATTTGCACCTTTTCTGATAACTATTTTTTGTTGATTTTAAATAATGATATTATTGAGATCAATAAGTTTTGGGGGTTTCTTGAAAATAATTCACTCATCCTGACATAATTCCAACAATGTTTTTTTTCCAATTTTTTCAATTAAATTCTTTTCGTAGTCAATTTAGTCAGTTTATTTATAAACATTACTTCTAGTAAACAATTATATTTTATTATATCTATCAATGTTTATAGTTGTGTTCTTACATTACAGTTGCCGAATGGTCAACATTGATTGTCCTACATTGATAAAGTCTAGGTTCCACAATGCAATTAAGTATATAATGACCTGTATTATATAAAAAAAAACTTACTAGAGAAACGTTCAAATTGATGCACAATAGCCGTTTGGTTCCATATGAAAAATTGTCTTAAAATTGAACGAAAATTTTAATTGCCCGATTAATAAATTTCTTCATTTTGACATAACCATTAAAAGACCAGACTTGTTTGGACTAACATTTGGCAATAAACTGGCAGCAACTGTTTTAAAAATGATTGGCTGCAACTGTTTAAATTAGATCAAGTTAACCATTTTAGAGGGAAAAATCCACATGTTGGTACTGTGCTTCAGGGCTTTATATGTTCCGATCAGAGATAATACACAATAAATATATTCCACCTGCTAACTAAAGAACTGTCATTATGAAGTTATATAGTTTATTGTATAGTTTATTGTAACATTTGGAAGACTCTTATTTTGAGTATGCGAAGGCCTAAAATATACGAAAGTTCATAAGCTTGCCGACTTCTTCCATTTTCGCAATACAATAATTTACATGTACTGCTACCATCCCCTACGATGTCTACCATACTACCATCTGCCACGAAAATTGTTGATTTTTACTTGCACTAAACAGATACAGATAATCTTTGAACTTTGCTCATGTCCAGATAAAATATCACGTAACGTAGCGGATCGACCTGCGTTGTTGAAGACCATGAAATTATGGAGCTAGAGCGGCTAAGATAGAAACTCACTGGTAGTTCGATTTTTTTTGTAAGGTAGTCTGGGAATTATATATATATATATATATATATATATATATATATATATATATATATATATATATATATATATATATATATATATATATATATATACGTGGATGGCGCGACATCTGTATTAATAGATGAAGTTGTAGATGGGGCGCTCTGTTGAGGGGCGGGGGTGAGAGGGGAGGAAGACGTTTGACTGGAAGGGTTTTGGATGGGCAATTTGGAAGTAGCGGTTTCCATGTATTTGGAACTCTAAGACCGTCGTCCCTCTTGTTTAAGCAGTCTGGACGTTTTTCGATCTCAATTGCTTCACGAATTATGAGGGGTTTGTAGGAATATATAAGTGGTATTACTATGGCCTTGACGAAATCCATTTTGTGACCCATTTGGATATGATGTTCTGCTAAAGTCGAGGAGAGATCCGATTTTCGGATGGCGAGAGAATGTTCGTATATATATATATATATATATATATATATATATATATATATATATATATATATATATATATATATATATATATATATATATATATATATATATATATATCTAAATGCGTCAAATAAAAAGGCATATTAATAAAGTTCAGGCAACTGGTCATACCAACTAATCTACTAGAAAATTGTCCCAAAACCCCAAAGTTCTTCTGCCATACATCAAGAGTTACTGATAAAATTTGCTACGTATTCATATCCCGTAATATCGAAAGGATATTTACAACAGAAATAAATATATCCAGTTTCCTTAGACCAGTGAAGGATACTATTCCACAAAAGTCACATGGTGTCTATAAGCCTTTCAGTCAAACGTCCACCTCCCGTCTCACCCCCACCTCACTGGGGAGTAGGCAGATTGAGGCCTCGGAGTAATGAACTAGATATAATAAATTTATTATCAAAATTAGTGTTCTGCGCACCAATCCTATAGAGCACTTCGTGAATTGTATGGTGCACATAATCATTTCACGCTGCACGATATTAAGACAGAAACAAGATAAAAATGTATTTTCCGAAGAAAATATCGCCGCTGTTGCTGGCATGTTGATGAAAATACAAATGTATCAATCCGTCGCTGTTCAAAGCAAGTTGTGCTTTGTTATTCGACTACGAGGAAAATTTTATGTAAAAATCTTGGTCTGGTGCCTTACAAGATCCAGTTTGTCCAAGAATTCAAGCCATAAAGTCATCATTTGCGTCGTACGTTAGGTGAATGGGCTCAAAATCAATTGCAACTTGACTCAGAATTTAACCAAAGCATTTTGTTCAGTGATGAAGCTCATCTTTGGCTAAATGGTTACATTAATAAACAAAATTGCCGCATTTTGGATCTAACAATTACTATTGTATCCAAAAAATGCATCGTATGGTGCGGATTGTACGCTGGTGGGCCGGGTTGAAAAGCTGAAAAGCATGTTACCGTTAATGGGGATCATTTCAGAGCGATGATTAATGATTATTTAATTCAGAATTTGAATAGTATTGATGTGGAGGAAATGTGGTTCCACTAGGATGGCTCCACATGTCATATGGCCAATACAACAATCGATTTATTGAGGGAACAATCGGGTGATAAAAATATCTCAAAAACCTGTTAATTGGCTATTAATGTCATGTGATTTAACGGCCTTAGATTATTTTCTTTGGCTTATGTTAAAATTTTTTGTCTATGCCAATGAACCAGTAACTATTGACCCCCCTATAAGCCAACATAAATGGGAAATTGCACACATAAGACACTAATTGCTTGAAAAAGTGGTCGGAAATTGAATTGACAGAATGTTCTTTGCCAGAAGTAGCCACGACGGACACTTGTCTGAAATTTTTTCCAAACATTAATGCCATTGAATGTCATTTCACATAAAATAAATAGTTTCAAGGCATCTAATTTGATTGTTGTCTTATATCAATTTAAAGTGCGGACGCACTAAAAAATCACTCTGTATTTATATATATATATATATATATATATATATATATATATATATATATATATACATAGTAAAGCCAGGTATATGTTAGGGTAAACTATCGAAGAAAACTTACAAGAATGGTAAGATCGAAGAAGGCCAAAGTGAATTCGGGGAAGCTGCTGCAGAGGGGCAACGATTTTGATTGATTTGTCAAACAGGTTTGCTGTGTTGCACGACTCAAATGAAATGGAAATAGCAGATCAATATAAAAAAATATCGACAATGTGCTTTCAACGGCGGCTGCTATAGCACCAGCGGAAAAAAGTTTCAAACAGTTAAAAATCTCCAATGATATTATTGATTTAATGAAGAAACGGTGGACAATGGGGAATGCAGGGAGTCTTTAAGAAACGTATTTGAGAGGAAATGCGTCGGTTCAACATACAGCTAGTGCAAAAACACTAGAAGAAAAGAAGGGAATAAACAAAACTAAACACAAGCTGAGAGATAAAAGAAGACAAATGTTTGCCTTAATGCGTGAGCATAGCACAGTGTGTAGTGAGCGTACGGAAATATTAGATGTTATCAGAAAATATTATCCAAAGTTATATGAAAATCACAACCAATCAAAGACAGCAATGCAGAATTAGCAAATTTTCTGAACTCTTTTGAAAGAATATTATCTTCCATCACTGGCTGCCATGGTCATGTTTCCCCTCTCCTGCCGATAGATGTTGCATTTGCCCCATAACCATATATTTTGACTTATTTTGATTTATTTCCAAACCGAACTTCTATCCTTCTTTTTCTATTAAGGTTATGATTTTCTTTAGCTTCATTTTGGTTCTTGCGAGTATAGTCAGATCATCAGCGAAGGCCAAGCATTGGCGTTCAATGTTGTATATTGTACCATTAGTTCTCAGCTTGCTATTCCTTACTATCACCTCCAGAATCAGATTGAAGAGAGTTGTTGACAGAAGGCCTGTCTGCGATACATCACTATTTTATTCTATATTATCTCTTGTTTTCTCCAACGTTCATCTTTGTCAAACTAATTTGTTGTTTGGGTATTTCTAGTTGGTTCATTCCTTATACATTTTTTCCCTAATTATTCTGTCATAGGCTTGCTTAAAGTTTATAAAGAGAGTATGCAGCTCAATTTTATAGTTATAGCAAGTTACTTCGATCTCTTTTAGGGTAAATATTTGGTCTGCCGTAGATCTGTTGTTTCTGAACCCTGTCTGGTACTCACCTATGACTTTTTCTGCATATATATATATATATATATATATATATATATATATATATATATATATATATATATATATATATATATATATATATATATATATATATATATATATATATATATATATATATTTAATCTTCTTATTATCTAACCCAGTACTTTGTAGCATGTATCTACAAATGCTATAATGCTATACCTCTATGATTTTCATATAACGATCTATCTCCTTTTTTGTACATTTGGGCAGATTAAGGCTTTTGACCATTCAGCCGGCATCTTCTCTTTGTCCTATCAATTTTACTATTTCGCTGATGATCTTCTGTAATTGTTCTCCTTCTGCCTTTATCATCTTAGCTATAATGCCATCTTCGCCGGGGCTTTTATTATTTTTTAAATTTTTTATAATGTCCCTTATCTCTATTTCTGTTGGTTCATCTATCACTATTCCATCTTCGTCGCGTGAATACTGTTCCTCCTGTTCTTCAGTCCCTCCATCATTCTACAAGTGGCCCTTTTTTACACACTACATTTATCAAAGTGGCCCTTCCCTCCATGTAATAATCATTTTGGTCAGCTATCAATATTCCTTCTTCGAATTTAAAATAGTTATTTCTACCATGGTAACCCCATTCTATTGTTTTTTCACACCCTGGTAAAACAATCTTACTTCTCTATTCTGGAAACTTTGCTCAATATCTTTTAGTTTTGCTTCGTTATCTTGTCGTTTTTTTGTTCTGCATAGATAGCCTTTTCATGTCCTTTCTTATTTTTTGTAGTTTTGGTTAATTTTCTGGTTATTATTAAGCACCAAAAGGAGCCTTAACCAGTTTTTCCTTTCTGATGAATTTTCGCATTCTTCGTCGTACCAGTCTTTTGTGCTCGTTCTTTCAGTTTCCTTCGGTTTGACTAATTGATTTGCTATTCCCATTATTTGTTTTATTTGGTTTCATTTCTCATCTATTTTTGTCTTATCATTCATTTCCTGTAATCTTTGGTTTATTTCTTCTCTGTGTTTGTTGCTGATTATTAATTCTTTTAACCTTTCAATATTATACTGTTTCTTTATTTTCATCTTATGCGTGCTGTTTCTCATTTTTTCTAATTCATTCCTGTATGGGATCCTCTCCACGAATTGGTCAGAATCGGCATTGGCTCCTGTCATACTCCTAACATTTGAAATTGAGTTCATATGCCTTCTCTCTATTAGGATATGACAAATTTGGTTGATTACCTTCCCGTTAGGAGACTTCCAGGTTCCTTCCGCTGTAACTAGGAATTTCTTATTACCATATTTTCTCTGCTGCAAATCTAATTAATCCTTGTCCGTTATCATTTGATATATCGTGTTTGCTGTGCCTCCCAACTATTGTTTTATAAATTTCCTCTTTCTCTATCTTTGCACTACAGTTTTCCAGACACTTTCCCATCATGCTTCGGCTGCTATTCAAATTCGCTCTCCAGGCTTTCATAGAAAGTTTTCTTTTCCTCGTCTCCTTTTTCCTCTGTCGGCGCATGTATGTTGACATTGCTCACATTCCGCTTGCATCCTTTCAGTCTTAGGGAACAGATTCTATCTGACATGGGGTTAAATCCCATCACCCTTTTTTTAATTTTTTTTGTATTAGAAAGCGTATTCCTAATCTTCTAACTTTACCACCACTTTTAACAAACATCATATTATCTCTTTCCATAATTTCTGATCCCAATTGTTTGGTTTCTTGGAGTTATGCTACAATGCTACAATGTCTACTTTATACTGGTTTATTTTCTTCACCAACTTCTTGAGACTCCCTGCCGTGTAAATACCCCTGATATTACACGTAGCAATAATATACTTATTTTTCTCTTTTTCTTGTTGATTTTTTTTTACTTGGTCTATTATTTATTTGTTAGTTGTTATATATATATATATATATATATATATATATATATATATATATATATATATATATATATATATATTTATATATATATATATATATATATATATATATATATATATATATAAATATATATATATATATATATATATATATATATATATATATATATATATATATATATATATATATATATATATATAACTATATATATATGTAACTGTCGAAATGCTAAAAGCTGGTGGTCGGACGTTACATAAAACACTGGCAAAATTATACTCAAAATGCCTCAAACAACAAAAAGTACCGACTTATGGAAAAATGCAGAAGTGATCTTTGCTCAGGACAGAAGAATTTCAGTTTTAGGAAGGGATTTAGAGATTGTAGACAGCTTTATATATCTTGGGCAGAAAGTTTCAATGGAGGGGAATACCGCCCGGGAGGCGAAACGGCATGTTAAAAGTGGCTGGCAGGCATTTGGTAGGCTCAACATAGTGTTTAAGAGCAGACACCCACTTTGCCTGAAAAGAAAAGTCTTCGATCAGTGGAGATGGGCATGGGCAGGCCATATAGCGAGGCGATGGGATGACGGATGAACCAAGGCAATCCTGGAGTGGATACCGCTGGATCGCAAAAGTCCGCGAAGAAGATCGAAGGCACGATGGATTGATGACATCGTTAAGTATATTGGACCCGAGTGGCAGAGGAAAGCCCAGGACCGTGAAAGTTGGAAGCATGCCGAAGAGGCCTTCATCCTGCAGTGGATCAATACCGGCTGAGGATGATGATGATGATGATATAAATATATATATATATATATATATATATATATATATATATATATATATATATATATATATATATATATATGCATATATATATATATATATATATATATATATATATATATATATATATATATATATATATATATATATATATATATATATATATATATATATATATATATAGGCCCTGGCGGACCACGCGAAGTACAGTTAGAGGCGTTTGTTGTTGTTAACCTTCCTTTGCTTCCATACTGATTTCATTCTTTCACTATGAGCTTTTTTCTTTTCGTCAGATCAAGTTGTTCCGGGCTTCCTGCATTTTTCTCTCTGGCCAACCTCACAAATGGTAACCTTGTGTCTGAAACAGTTTCTATCCTGAATTTCAAAATTTTTAATATTTTATGTAAGTCTCAGTGCAGTTTCTATTTTTTGATATCTACTTTTATTGGCCGCTTTTTCCCACTCGTTTTCCATGATTATTTCACCCAAATATTTAAATTGAGAAACTCGTCTGATGTTACCATATTTTGTTTTTAGAAATGGTTTTCTTAGTCTGTTGCAGGTCATGTATTGGGTCCTATCATTTCTGCTGTTTTTTTAGGATTTCAATCTGTTTTTGTGCTGTTAATATATTTTCAGCCAAAATTGCTAAATTAGCAGCAAACGCCATTGATCAAAAATCAATTTTGATATTGGTTCTCCCCACTTTAACGGGCTGGTCAATGTTCAGGGGCGACTTTTTTTCACGCCACTCCTGTATTACTTTTTTTAGAACACAGTTAAATAAGAGTGATGACTCAGTTTCACTCCAGTTTTAATTTCGAAGGGCTCTGAGATGTCACGCATGAATTTAACTTTTGCGTTTTCAGATCTAGTTCTTGGTCTTTTAAGATTTGGAATAAAGATTCGCGGTCATATATATATATATATATATATATATATATATATATATATATATATATATATATATATATATATATATGAGTAATGGTTAGTTGCTTGATGGGGACGAAGCGCCACTCATCCCTTACATTGGAGGGCACATGTTTGATCTGTTGGTTGTTAGACTCAGGGTACCGACATATACTTTCTCGCCAAGAATAGGGAGTTTCTCTCTATAATCAGATAATCCATATTTCCGCCGACGCGCGGCGGAGATGCAGGTTGTTTTGCATTCCGCATGAGATTGTGGAACCCAACGGTCGGGGGTGTATAACTCCTGACTACTGCTGTCTCGTTGGACGCAGTCCAAAGAAGTCAAAAAACTGCATTTATAATATATAATTATATTAATATTGTGGAGAGGGACTCCCTATTCTTGGCGAGAGAGCATATGTCGGTACCCTCATGATTCTAACAACCAACAGACGAAACATGTGCCATCTAATGTAAGGGATGGGTGGGGCTTCCTCCCGGTCAAGCAACTAACCATTGCTCATTATGGCGGCGACGCAGGTTGTTGTGTGTTCCACATGAGATTGTGGAACCCAACGACCGGGATGTATAACTCCTGACTACTGCTGTCTCGTTGAAGAAGTAAAATAACTGAATTTATAAGGTATCCGACAAAAGTCGGCGAAAATATGGGTTGTTTGATTGTGGAGAGGGACTCCCTATTCTTGGCGAGAGAGCATATGTCGGTTCCCTGATGATTTTAACAATCAACGGACGAAATATGTGCCCTCCAATGTGAGGGATGGGTGGGACTTCTTCCCGGTCAAGCAACTAACCATTGCTCATTATGGCGGAGACGCAGGTTGTTGCGTTCCACATGAGATTGTGGAACCTAACGGTCGGGGGTTTATAACTCGTGACTACTGCTGTCTCGTTGAACGCAGTCCAAGCAAAAAACTGCATATATATATATATATATATATATATATATATATATATATATATATATATATATATATATATGTCATCGTATTTTGGAGCACTGCAACCCGTGCCAACTTGCACGGAAAACATGTTCATACAAGCTGCGCTGAAGTAATCGCGCGCTCTAGCTATTTTTCATTTACACTCTGCTTGTTGAATAGTTAACGCGCATTGTTTTATGTTTTGAAGATGTCCGTGGCACTAAGAAGCACTAAAAAAGTATTTTCTTGTTTGGTGACGTAATTCACCAAATTACGGGTGCAAAATTACCTTCTAATTGTCAAGTTCTCGCGGTTTTATTTTTTAGCATTCGCGAAGTTCAATTGACTGTAAGTTAAAGTGCAAATTTTGTCATTTGGGAGTGTATAATATTCTGGAAAAAGGCTAGAATACCTACCAAAGCCGTACCTAACTGCTCGAAGAAGCTTGTGGATCTCTATTAATTCTGTCGGAGCTTCAAAAAACACAGGATGTTTACAGAGGCCGTCAGGAGGATTTCCCAAAGGGTTTGGATAATTTATTTGATATCGCACACGCTGATGTTCTTGATTGAGTGAATATAGATGAAGATAAAATTTTCTTACAAAAACAAAGAGAGCGTCCAGGTTGCTTGGCGGACATAGATAAAAAGTTAGCTGAGAAAGAAGAAAGAGCGAGGCAGAGAAAACTAGACGAAGATAAAAGAGAGCCTCTAATGTCTTCAGAGAACTTATTTTCATCTTTTACTTTACATGACTGTATACCATCTCAAGATGAATCTACCAGGTCTGAAGAAAGTCCTGATGAACCTTTACCTCCAACATCACGAACTGTAAATTCTGTTTCTACTACGAAAATATCAAGGAAAGATTTCATGACTGCAAAGTTAGTTGCATGTTTAGATATCAACTAAGCGTAAGGGATTCTATTTATATAATTCAGGCTAAGTAGAAGTACTAGGTCTTAGTTGTGACGACCACCCAATCAACAAGTCTTCTGTTCGCGTTCCTCTTAAGGCGTTCGAACACAAATGAGGAAACAGAGCGGAATCAATAAAAGCCGATTTTAAGTATAATGTTACTCGAATCATGATGTCATGATGTCAATCAATACATAATGTCGAATTAGTTACCGTTTATTGGGATGGAAACTTATTACCTGGCCTGGATGTGAGAAGTGCTAGAGAAGAACGTCTGCCGATCCTTATTTCATTTGAAGAGAAGGAGCAATTTCTTGCAGCACCTAAACTCCAGAGGAGAGTTTTTCTGGCAAAGACAAGCCAAAGCAGTTTCAAACGCACTGTATGACTGGAACTTAAGTGATACTGTACAAATAATGTACTGTGATACAAAAACTGGAATGAGAATTGTTACTCTTTGCTTATCGCCATCATGTTTATGAGTTGGTTCTTAAAAGTGTGTTTGAATCAAAGATCCATCAAGCCGTTAGCAGTCCCCATATTCCACTATTCAGTAAGTTTAGAGAGCACTGGAAGAACATTAATCCTAAGACTAGCAAAACAAGCATTGTTGCGAGGGCGTAAAAATAAATATATTCCCGTTTTTGAACTTAACGTCCTACAGACTTAACATTTATTGAGAATGTTCCTCAAGCATTGCAGACGTTCGCTAAGGAGGAGGGTTCATAATAATCAACATCCAAGGGAGGGAATTTTAATCATAAAAAAACCATTTATTATTAAGGTTTAATTTACGCCCAGCGAAGTGGGCGGGTAACGGGTAGTTGCTTATATATGTTGTTTCACCAAAATTGAGACAATTTTTAATTCCAGATCGATTGTACTTCAGTGCTCGGTCACTTTTATTGTTCTCAAAAATCGGAAATAAGAAGTAAAGAAATAAATGAAGTAAAGAAACGTAATCTCAAAAACATCGTACTCCTAAGACCGAGTGCAGAATATATCCTCAGAAACGCGATAATTGAAACATTCACGATGGATGTTCAGCGACTGAAATAACTTGGTACTTCGGGTATACCAGATCAGCCATTTACTATAATTTTACATAATATCGGAATATACGGGTATGAAGATACCCGAGCTGGCTGACTAGGAATAATAATTGCAAAGATCGAACGGCAATCACCCCGAAACTTCTCGAAATATCTCATCAGCTCATTTCAAAGGGTACGTAAGGAAGTATTCTTCGAGGCTACCAGATCAAAGCGAGTTTCCCACCGCAACTTGCTTTTATGTCCGATGACAAATTTTTAGATGTCGGACATGTCGGGTTTTTTTCTCAAGAAAATTTGTTTTTCCGGTGATGCAAAATATTCAATTGCAAAAAATGATCGTTGGCTTTTGCTCGTTTCCGCCTGTTCCGAAAGCAACATATCCGACAAGTGTTTACGTTCCAGATATTATGTTATATAAGGGCGGCGTCATATCGCTGTATTTTGTTTTTTTTAAAGAAGAAAACCTTGAGAAAAGAAATATACGTGATCCAATATATGCAGAGATACTTTGGATATAAATTGTGTCCACCAGAAGGCCACGCTTCTTGCAGCGCTATGGTGCATCAGTATCCATGAGCCATTTAGTCTAATATTGGCTGTCGGCTAACGTGAACATGTTTTGATATCATAATAATTCAGATCAAAATTTGTTGGCTAATTATATATCAAGCGTATTTGAAATGGTCACAATAAGTCGAGATATCTCAATGGGACTTTCCCTGATCTGTGCAGACGGCCATTTATACATAAGTTTCAGGAAGAAAACTAGCCAGTGTTGCAGGCTGAAGGGCATTATATCGAATAAGTATACTTTAGAGAGTTCTCTCTAAATACATACAGGTACCTGAAATTTAAAATTTTCGACTAATATTTATTTAAATGAAAATGATCATTTTGTCGAAATTTTAGTTACTCACTCTATATGTTCATTGTCAGTTCCTTGAGAGTTCATTTAAATGTTTGTATATCTGAAATACTGAATAAGATAATTATTAGATATTTTTTGTTGATTCCTTAGACAAGGTTCTCCTGTCAATTTTTTAGCAGATTCTATACTTAGTCCTTTTGTAACTTCTAGCTTCTAATATTTTCCTGTCTTTTTTTTCCAGAATAATCACCGTTATGGCTATCAAATAAACGATGGGCTTTGGACTACAGTCCCAACAAGAGAACTTAACAAAATGCGTCGGAAACGCCATCTTTCAGACGAGCTGCAACTACAATTCAACTTTGACCCTAGACTGCATTCTACAAAATTCGACATACGGCGATTATTTCTGTGAGAGGGATTATTACTCACTTCATAATAATTTCCTCTGCACCGAGTGTACCTCGAACCACACCAAAGAAATTCTAGTCGAGTTTTTCAGTGAGAGTATTAAACAGTTTATAGTGCGTACTTCAACTCTAAATTGCGGTCTTTATAATCGGAGTGGTGAAGTGTTTTGGACGTGCAACACGTCGGCGTATTCCGAGACATTATGGACAAAAGTTCAATACGATTGGAGCTTTTTGTTTGTGGTGGTTTTTATTATTGCGGGTGGTTTAGGAAATATTTTAGTTTGCCTGGCGGTATTGCTTGATAGGAGACTGCAAAATGTAACCAATTATTTCCTGCTAAGTTTAGCAATTGCGGATTTGCTGGTGAGCTTATTTGTTATGCCATTGGGAGCTATACCAGGATTTTTGGGTAAGTAAAGATAATGGTCTTTATTATTTTTAACAATTTCCGAAGTACAATGTTTGATGTGAATCTATAACTTAATATATATAATTAATAAGGTGATTCGGAAAGTAAATTTTTATTTTGTTTGCCTCAGAAATGCCTTTATTAGCTTAAGAAAGTTATTGAATATATTAATCAAGATGTTTAGCCAAAATAATCAACCGCTCTCTAAGCTAATCGCTTATTTCTCGCATTATTTACTATTGGAAAAAATTCACTTATCTCGCCATATTTCTGAATGTTTTGTAATTAGAAAATTATGTTAATTAGAGGATATTGCATTGATTGACAGATGTGATAATTGGTTCGAGTCCCAGTAGTAATTCCTTCGCAATTGCTCTTCGACGATTACTTGCTATTGATGATACCTTGGTGCATTACCGCATACCTTACTCTGAACTGTTAATTGTGGCAGTTGACAGCAAGCATTTTATTAAGTAATTAATGAATTAATTTAATGAAGCATCTTTCTAATCTCATTAAAAATAAGACTTTGCAGTTAAAGAAGGTGGTATGACAAGATCAACGAAGGATTTTTTCTCCCCCAGAATTATTGAAATATGTCCACATCATCCTCAGTCACTATACGCAGTAAAACTTTTTTTCTTACTTGACATGCAAATAGACAAACGATGCATTTTGTTACATATTACATAGAATTAACATTACATTTTACATATAATGAATATGCCGCATTATTATAAACATTTATACACCACTATAACCGCAAGATTTAACATTTGGAATGCTTTGAAGACAGCTCAATTTTGAATTAATAATAATTGTATTTCGGCTTACTCAATCTTTTTCGATTATTCTGGTCGTTCTTGGAGTACGATATTGAAATTATTACTTTCCATTCATTTAAATTATCCGTCATGTTCTATGTTCTTTCAAATGGAGCTTACTTAGATTCATACGCATTTATTCACATTGGCAGCGTCAACTATTTTTTGATGTACTTCAACTACAGATTTCTTTCAAATTATTAGAAACCTTATCACATTTTATTTGATTTTTCTTTCTATTTTTTACTAGCTTTTAGAATATTATAATTCTATGGGCTAGTCTGCGAACGTATTTAGTGCTGAAGCTGCATGCCCTACATAAGATGTGAAGATGAGCACCCTTCCTGTAACGACTAAACTCACGGTCTAGAAACATACACAAAAATTGGTCTACTTACTTGGCTGGCGATATTTAAGTTGAAATATTTTTGTTTAAAAACTTATTAAAACCTGTCTTTAACTAGCATCTCAATAATATGTTAATCCGTCCCAAGAAGATTACAAATTATAAGTCTATTTAAAGTCGTTTAAGTCTAATCCTAAGTCAACATTATAGGTGATAATGATTAAGGTATTTTTATATACGGATTATAAGGATTATAAGGATTTTTTCCACTCGGTGCTTGTTTGTATCATTCAATTTTATCATTTCATTTAGTTTGCGTCTTGCCTTTGAGATTGAGGAATACATGCGTGCAAGTAAAAATAATCAAATAAAGACTCAAAACAATTAAACATCTTAGAAAATTAATGGCTTCTAAAATAAAGTCAGATATCTTTAATAAGTTACATGACGAATTGTTCTTTTGCTTTGCCGGCTCTTAATTACAGTATAATTTAAATTTTAGGGAAGGCAGCATTGGCGATCAGAGTGACTGATGCTGCTGAGCTATCTTTATGGTAACAAGTCTTAACTTCATAAACACGGGTACATGAAGCAATAGCAAGCTATATAGAGTAGTACCGAAATGAAGACGATATATAGATGAGTAAGAAAAAAATCATTCAAAAACGCCAAGCAGAAATAGATATTATGTTTTTTTTTGTTATTAATGATTAAAATAATTAATTTATTAAGACATCGCTTTATAGGCAAATGGTGTGTTTGGACATATCCCATACAAGTTTTTGATCAGTATTGGTGGTACTTTTTATTAGCGCAACCTTTACGAATAGCTAATATGGAAACTATTTGGATATTAAGCCCATCTCAAGCTTTTTAATCTATCTCTGTTCTGTGTTAGATGTTTCCAGTTTCGTTTACCGATGTTTTTCAAGTCATTGCTATATTCGTCTGGGGTTGACTTCTTATTCTTTTCTCCAACTATGGTTTCATATGATATGTTTGGCCATTCTATCCGTTTCCTTTCAATCTTGTATTGTGAACAGCGAATTCCACTTAAGCTGAGCTTCTTGTTCTCTCACATGTTTAATATTTGTCATTTAACATCGAGTTATTTCGTTTTTTGTTCGACAATTATCCTCCTAGCATAGCTCCCTCTATTCACATTAGTCTTTGTAAGTGTTTTGCCTGGGAGATATGTATGTTAGAATAGACACATATTTCTAAGATCGTCAGTCTCGTCATTATATTTGTTTTCCTGATTCAACTATTGTGGTAATTCCATTGTCCGTCCAGTGTAACTGTTAAAAAATATCTTCCATTTCGAGCATGAAGAATTTAGGAGATATGATATCGCATTTTCGAATACCATTTTTGATAGCTATTGATTTAGTGTATTATAATTGCACTGTCATATTTACATTTTCATAAATATTTTATGTCAGTTATTTGTAACCCCGTCTATCATGTAGTTATTTCAAGCCTGTTTTACCTCTTGTAATTCAACACTTTCAAAGGCCTTTTCAACATCGATGAAGACAAGATACAAATCTAGGTGGTATTCACTGGCTTTTTCTATTAATGGCTGGCTTTTCTATTACGATGATTCTCATCGTAAGTAAATGGTCTGACATTCTATAATCTTTTCGCCACCTGGCTTGTTCCACTAGATGGTAAGCATTCATTTTCTGGGTAAATCGATGAGTTAATATTTTTATGAAACAGTTGAAAACCTGTAGCAACATGTGAGATGGGTACTGACCTAAAAACTATTGAGTTTTTAGGTCTTCTCCATCTCATTTTTTAAATAATAATATAACTAGGTTCTTATTCTATCTACTAAGAAATTCTGCTTTATGCAGACATTGATTGAACAACTTTCTCAGCATCTGCATTATTTCGGTTTTACAATTTTTTAACGTCTCTATTAGAATTCCGTATGACACGAGAGCGTTGATATTTTTCAGCTGTGTCAACAGAGCTCCGATATCAAATAGTTTCTTTTGCTTTAAAGTCACTTTCACACAAAGGACTTTGGTGTATATATGTCTTGATAATTTGGATCAATTGTTCTGATGGAAATGTGAAAAGGGGAGATTGGATCATGTCCTGATGATAGTAACATAGTGATTTGGTGTTTAGTGGCACGTCTCTTTGACTTAATAACTAGACCGAACTATTAACGAATTCTCTGTTCTGTATCTTCTTGCAAGTATATATTGGTCTTTTCTTGTCAAAATTTGATGTTACCTTAGGTTGGTCTTAAGCATTTCAGACTCCCATTTCTTTCACATTCATATATATATATATATATATATATATATATATATATATATATATATATATATATATATATATATATATATATATATATATATATATATATATATATATATATATATATATATATATATATATATATATATATATATATATATATATATATATATATATATATATATATATATCAGTCACCAGTCTTCCTACATTTTTCTCTCTGACCAACCTTCCAAACGTCAACCTTGTGTCTGAAATAGCCTCTATACTGAATTTCACTTTGTGTAATATTTGCTGATCTTAGGTCGTCTTTAATTGCAGCAATCCATTTAATTATTTCTACTTTAGCTCTACTCCTATTTTCATAAAATTCGACTATTTGTCTAGTTAGCCTATTTGGATTCATTTGTTTTATGTGTCCGTAAAACTTAAGTCTTCTTTTTCTCATATCGCTATGTATATCTGTGTATTGTTTGATTTCTTGGTTTTCTCGAACTCGGTATGTTGTTGTATTTATTTGTTTGGGGCCTAGGATTTTTCTTATGATTTTTCTTTCCTTCTTTTCAATGTCCTCGATGTCTCTCTTTCTATTCAAAATGAGCGTTTCTGCCCCATATAGACATTCTGGCTTAATAACTGTGTTGTAATGTCTCAGTTTTGTGTTTTTAGATAGGCATTTTTTGTTATAAATATTTTGTGTAAGTCTCAATGCCGTTTCCATTTTTTGACATCTACCCTTATTGGCCGCTTTTTCCAACCCATTTTCCATGATTATTTCACTTAAATATTTGAATTGAGAGACTCGTCTGATGTTACCATATTTTGTTTTTAGAAATGGTGTTCTTAGTCTGTTGCAGGTCATGTATTGTGTCTTTTCAAAGGAAATTTGGAGTCCTACCTTTTCTGCTGTTTCTTTTAGAATTTCAATCTGTTTCTGTGCCGTTAATACATCTTTAGCCAAAATTGCTAGATCATCAGCAAACGCCAGACAATCAGTTTTGATGTTGGTTCTCCCCAGTTTATTGGGCTGGTCAATATTCAGGGCTAACTTTTTTTCACGCCACTCCTGTATTGCTTTTTCTAGAACACAGTTAAATAAGAGTGGCGAGAGTCCATCCCCTTGTCTCACTCCAGTTTTAATTTCGAAGGGCTCTGAGATGTCACCCATGAATTTAACTTTTGACCTTGTGTTAGTTAATGTTGCTTTAATAATTTGCCAACGTTTTCAGATCTAGTCCTTGTTCTTTCTAGATTCGGAATAAAGATTCGCGGTCTATAGAATCATATGCTTTCTTGAAATCCACAAATGTACAGACGAGATTTTTATTGTACAGTTTTTGATGTCTTAGGATCAACTTTAGATTCAGGATCTGTCCAGGGCAGGATCTGCCCGGTCGAAAACCTGCTTGATATTCACCAATTTTCGGTTCCAACTGTCCTTGTGCTCTGTCTAGTAGACATTGAGATAGAATCTTGTAACAAACTGGGAGAAGAGATATTCCTCTATAGTTGTTTACATCCGTTCTATCTCCTTTCTTGTGTAGTGGATGGATTAGAGCATCTTTCCAATCTTCCGGAATCCGTTCGGTTCGCCAAACTTCTTGTAGAATTTTGGTTATTTCCTTGATTGTGCCTCGACCAGCGGATTTCAAAAGTTCAGCAGTGATTCCATCTTCACCAGAAGCTTTGTTATTTTTAAGCCGCTTGATTTGTCTAATTATTTCATCTTCATTCGGTGGTAATGAATCTGGGTTTGTTTGTTTAGGGTTTAGTGTTGGTAATTTGTTTAAAGGCTCAGGACAGTTTAGTATTTGTTCAAAATATTTCGCAAGTTCTTTGCAACTGTCTTGGTTATTTAGAGCTAATTGACCGTTTTCGTTTTGGAAGCAAAGACTTTGGAGTTGATAGCCTGTTAATTTAGTTTTAAATGTTTTATAAAAGTTTCGGGTGTTATTTTTTTTAAATTTTTTTCTATTTCATTGAGTTGATTGTTTTCATATTTTCTTTTAGTTTGTCTAATTAGTTTCGATGTTTCTTTTCTTACTTCCAAAAAGATGCTATAGTTTATTGCTGTTTTTTGACTGTTCCAATCTTTGAATGCTTTACTTCGGCTTAATACTGCTTGCTCGCAAGCTTTATCCCACCACGGATGTTTTCTACGTTTTTGTAATGGTACCAACTTTAAGGCTGTTTTAATAATTTTTTGTTTCAATTCTTGCCAGTTCTGTGCTGGTTGTTTATCAAGCTCTTCTGTTAGGGCTGGTTTTATTTTCGTTGGGTCGAACTTTGGTATTAGCAGTCTCTTTTGAATAAGTTTTCGAGATTTTAAGCTAAGTTTGATTCTAGTCAAGTAGTGATCCGTGTCTATGTTAGCTCCTTTCCTGACTTGAACATTCAAAATCTCTTTATAATTGGGGTACGAAATGGCAACATGGTCAATTTGAAATTCACCTATGTACGTGTTTGGGCACCTCCAGGTCTACTGTTTTGTTATTTTCTTCTTAAAATGTGTTGACATTATTTTTAGATTAAACTGCGAACATAGTTCAACCAATCTTCTACCATTATGGTTAGTCCATTTATGAGCGGGAAAACTGCCGACTGTTTTCCTGTACTTTTTTCTTTCCCTAGTTGGGCGTTGAAATCATCCAATAGGATTTTTACATGGTTAGAGAGAATTTTAGAGATAGTCTTTTCCAGAATTTCCCAGGACTTATTTACTTTTTCAGGATTAAATTTATTTTCTTCGTTAACTGGGTGGTGCATTGATTAATGTATAGTTTTTGTTAGCACACTTGAAGGATAGTGTCATAAGTCGATTATTTACTGGCTGGACATTAGTTATAGAACCAGGAATGTTTCTTGAGTTAGCGAAAGCAACACCGAGATGTGGTGTATTTTTGAGTATTCTTTTGTCAGTTTTACTTTTAAAAAGTCTGTAGTTGTCGAATTCCAAGGTGTTATCATCTGTCAATCTGGTTTCTTGCAAGGCTAAAATTTGGATTTTTTGCTGATTCAATTTTCGCCCCAATTCGTGTAGTTTTCCTGGACGCAGGAGAGAATTGATATTTACCGTTCCAAAGAAAGTTTTTGTTTTCGGTTTCAGACGTTGGCCAGAGGTCTCCGACTCCCTCTGAAAGATTTTGCGTTTAAGCCCGGACGCCCCAGAATCCGAAAGTCCGGTTGTACCAGCAAAGCTGGCAGAGGATTATCTACCTCCTGGGGTAATTTTGTAATTACTAGAACGCTTCATCTTGTACTTTGAATTAATTGTTTGAACCATGATGGTTCAGAGGTTAAGACTGGAGGGGTTAGTTCCAGAATTTAAATATCAGCCGCACCACTGGTGAATAGACGCTGACCGCTCAACCGCTTGATACAAGTCAGACGCTAAGTGGATTTAGTTTTTTTTTGCCTTGGTTCGGGGCTGCTTATTTTGAGACATTCGCAGCTGTCTATTAATATCTAATGGAACTTTCACTATCCACCACCCGTGACCCGTCCAGTACCTTAGGCGAGGTATACTGGATATATATATATATATATATATATATATATATATATATATATATATATATATATATACATATATATATATATATATATATATATATATATATATATATATATATATATACATATATATATATATATATATATATATATATATATATATATATATATATATATATATATATATATATATATCATCAACCCGTATCAATCCACTGCAGGATGAAGGTCTCTTCAGCATGTTTCCAACTCTCGCGGTCCTAAGCTCTTCTCTGCCATTCGGGTCCAATATTAATGTCATCAGTTCATAGTGTTTTGGGTCTTCTCCTTGGACATTTGCAATCAAACGGTATCCAGTCCAGGACCGCCATCTTTAGTCCCATCGCCTCGCTACATGGCCTGCCCACTTCCACTTCAATTGCTTTATTCTTCAATGTGCAGGTCTTTCTATCCCGTCTAGTAATGCCAAGCATACATCTTTTCATTCCCTTCTATGCTACTCGAACTTTTTGAACTGACTGTGATGTGAGTGTCCAGGTCTCACTTCCGTATGTCATAACGGGCAGGACACACTGATCAAAAACTTTTCTTTTCAGGCAAAGTGGTGGTTTGCTAAATGCCAAATGCCTGCCAGCCACATTGAATGCGTCTTTTCATCTTCCGGATGGTATCCCCTTCGGTATATATAAATATATATATATATATATATATATATATATATATATATATATATATATATATATATATATATATATATATATATATATATATAGAGTAATCCACAACTCTCAAATCTGTTCCTAAAATAGAAATCCTTTTCTCCTCAACAAATTTACTGAACATGACCTGAATCTTTTTCTTGTTTATTTTCAAGCCAAATGGTTTCCCAGCCCTTTGCAGCTTTTGTATGTGTCTTTGCAGCTCCTCTGAGTGTTGTGAAAGAAGAACGATATCATCTGCGAATCTAAGATGATTTAAGTATGCACCATTAATCCTTAGTCCATCCTGTTCCCAATCCAGATTACGGAGCACTTCATTCAGGCAGGCTGAGAAAAGAAGAGACGATATTGCGTCACCCTGCCGTACGCCCTGCTCTATATTTATTCCAATCTCAAGATCGTCAAGGTGGACTGCAGCTGTGGCTTCATCATATGTCGATCCTAATAGATTTATATAGGGTTTCTCTACACCTTTATTAAGCAATGCATTCATTATGGCCGGCTTTGAGATTGAATCAAATGCTTATTCATAATCGATAAAAGCCAAGCACAGTGGCATAGTGTATTCGTTGTGTCTTTCTGTGACCTGCTCTAGGACCTGGATGTGATCTATTGTACTGAATCCACTTCTGAATCCTGCTTGCTCCCTTGGTTGTGCGTCATTATGTTTTCTTAGTATTCTTTTGGATATTATCTTGCTGAAAACTTTGTACACCACTGATAGGAGGCTTATTGGATGGTAGTTCTTTAAATCTTTCCGTGCTCCTTTCTTATGTAAAAGAATCACTTCTGCATTTTTCCATAAGCGGGGTACTTCTTGTTATTTGAGACATTTTGAGTATAATTTTGCTAGTGTTTTGTGTAAAGTCCGACCACCAGCTTTGAACATCTCCACAGTTAAACTGTCCTTTCCTGGAGCTTTGCCATATTTCATCGAGTCTATAGCCTTTGTCGCTTCCTCCACCAGGATATTCGGCACTTGTTCTTCAGTGGGCGTTGCTGTTCTTGCTTGATTCTGGTCCTCATATAACTTTGAATAAAATCCTCGTACAACCTCTAACATTTCCGTTCGTTCCCTGCATATTGTTCCATCTTCACGCATTAAGAAAAACATTTATGTCCTTTTCTTTCTTAGCTTCTGCTTAGCTTCGTTAATTCCCATGCTTTTTTTTCCAGAGTTTTTTACACAAGCTACATGTTGAATGGGCGCGTTTCCTCTCGAATACGTTTTCTTATAGTTTTGCAAAACTCAACGTACTCGACCCTGCCAAAAAGACTGTCTGTATTCTTCATTGTCCGGCGTTTTTTTTTTATTAAATTAATGGTCTCATTGGAAATGTTTGACTCTTTGAAATATTTATCTTCTGATGCTATTGAAGCTACCGTTTTAAGCACATTGTTGGCGATTTCTTCAGATTGGTCTGTACTTTCCATCTCCTCGGGGTCTTGTAACACAGCAAAGCGATTTGACAAAGCAATTTCAAAATCTCTGCCCCTCTCCAGCAGCTTTTCAGAATCCTCTTTGCCTCTTTTTGATCTTATCATTCTTTCGCGCTCTTTTCGGCAGTTTATCCTAATCTTTGCTCGTACCATTCGGTAGACACTTCCCACATTAAAATAGTTAAGGACAGTATAATTGCAAAATATTGCTTTAACATTTGACATGATGTAAACAATTTCACTTGTGACTTCAGATGGACTATTCCATGTCCATTTTCTGTTGATGTTGTTCTTGTAAAACGAATTCATAATATAGAGTTCTTGTCCTTCAGCAAAGTCAACCAGCCTGTCACCTCTATTTTTCCCTCACCATTTCTATATGGGCCAGTTGCATTTTCACCAGTTCTTGCTTCAATCTTAAAATTCCATCAATCAATTTTTTCATATCTATGGCTTATGGTTGGCCCATAAGCTTGGACGATTTGAAGCTTAAACTTTTTATTCAGCTAATTGACGCATTGGGCTAATCTATCGGATATACTTTCAAATTTGACTACACTGTCTTTCAGATTTCGATTGATGGAGAATCCAATTCCACTACATCGTCCATTCTCCGTACCTCGGGTGTAGAGTACGTGACAAGTTGGTTCTAATTTGATTAACTCTTCGCCCTATCTTTGTGTTTCACAGAGCCCAATAATACCCCAATGTATAACGGGATAAAAATCTATCAGACTCGTAGAACAGAAAACTGATTACTGGTGACGATTGGTTAGGAAGGTTTCTGAATCGTCTTCCTGCACTCCTTATACGATTTCGTCAAGATACGAGTTTATCTCGAACCACATCGTTCAATTAAAATAACGTAAATTTGTTCTACAACAACTTGAAAATAGTTTACCAACGTTTGAATCTAAGTCCAGGCGGTATTTGGAACGTAGATGAAACAGGACTTACAACGGTGCATATTTTCAATAGCGTGATAGCTCGCCGAAAAATCAAAAACTTGGGAAAAAGAATTCTCAAAAATTCTTCTTCTCTAGCTTCTGGAAAATGAATTCTGCTGAACGAAGTACGCTGGTGACAATCGCGGTTGCAATCTCTGCTCTTGGCAACGTGGTTCCTCCATTCTTCTTTTTTCCACGTGTCCACTCTAAAAAAACATTTTATTAGAGGTAGACCGATCCAAAATGTGATACTACGCCTTCTGGATGGGCGAAAGAAGATAATTTTCATACATTTTACAAACATTTCGTAAAATAGTTTAAACCCCGTGAAGAAAAGCCAGTTTTATTAGTTCTAGACAACCACGACTCACATTTGTCTATTGAAGTACTAAATTATTTCAAAGAAAATGGGGTAACAGTTTTATCATTTTCTTCCCACTGTAGCCATAAGCTGCAACCTTTAGATAGAACAGTTTATGGGTCACTAAAGAAATATTTCAACAAAGAATGCGACAACTGGTTAGCGAGTCACCTAGGAAAGACTATTACGCTCTAGGATATACTTGAGTTGGTGAAAATATCATTGCCATTGGCAGATACAATTGATAATATACCATACATTTTTTACTTTAACATTTTTTATCTCGAATTTTAAGATTTGTCAAATTGTGTTAAAAATACGTTGTTGAAGACATCTGGCAACACCGTGGAGCATTATTTGCAATTTTTTCCTCAGTCAATTTATTTCCTACAACTTTGCATTTGAAAGTACTAGTCTAGCACTCTACATTATTTTGAACAAAAATGATGTAAAGAATGAATGATATATCGAAAATACGGACATTTCCGCGGAAAACAGGTTAGAACTTTTATTACAATGTCGCATCGTCTTGAAAGTGAAATTAAATAATTTATAGCTATTTATTCAATACGTTTCATCATATATTTAATCTGTTTTGTTAAAAAAAGGAAAACTTACATATTATTGTCATTTTATGTCAAAGTTGAAATTACCAGCACACATTTTTCTCACCAGAATATGGTAGTAGGTTTATAAAATTAAATATTCAGAATGTCCATAATTTGAATTTATGTAATCCTGGCTCAGTTTTAACGAGTTTTTCCGAACACGTGAAAAAGTCCTAGCATATTTCTAATCTGGTTGGTAGCAGCAAAAAATATGTTGTCGCAAGTAATTTTTATGGCTTAATTCATATTTATAAACCAGATTTTTCATACGGCAAGCAAATACCACGTATTCAAAGGTAATTCAAGAGGCACATTTTGTAAAAAAAAATTGGCAACTCATTTCTTAAAATAAATATTTCTGACTATTTATTCTTTGGGGTAAAACAAATGGCCCTATAAGCTGATTTTCTGCTATTTCAGATCGTTTAAAAAATCATGTTGGAATTTTTCCCGTAACAGTCTGGGTATTTTCAACTGCCCAGCTGAAGATATTATGAAATTTATTAAACAAGAGATTTGGATTCCTTTGGTATTTTAATATTTTTAAAAAAATTAGCGTGTAAGAGCGCTTACACCCTTTGTATACAGTAAGGGTAGATGAATCCAGTGGTAAATTCCAACTTGCGAAATACTTTAAATACTTGGTATAATCTTCTTCGACTTCAGGACAGATTTCTTGTTACCGCGCACATTTTTGAGTTTTTGGAACCACATTATCCGTATCCAAAAATCGCTGTGAAACTTGGACAAATATTTGCAGATAATTATTTGTCCATAAATATACCTAGCCGCTTCGGAACGTTAGAGAGCTTCTCCGTAAATAAGAAGCATATCATGATATTTGCGTAGAGAATACATTTTTGTTTTTAAATGTAACTTTAATATACGCACTGATTACTATGAAATAATTTTTGTCCTTATTTTGAAATCACATTCTTTTCGTGGCAATGTTGCGACGTTGTCAGATTGGTTTTTGGTTGATATAGGGCATGATTCATTATTTAAAATAAGATTATTTTAACAATATTTATTAGTTTATTTGTTGTTTATACGTTAAGTAATAACCAATTAATATTTGCCAAATAGGCATTTACACAAATTTGCTTAAAATGTCAGCATAGCTTTTCGTTCTTTGGCGAGTCTCTTTGGTAGTGTCACTGATCACTGCAGCCCCCAAGAGCGGCTTTTAGCGTTTATTGGCGCATTCGGACTTTAAATTCATAGTATTTTGTCGTCGCTATTTTCTATTACATAACACTAGCGCACAACTTTTTCGTATCACTTGTGCACGTTTTTTAGCATTTTCTATTTTATTACAATTCTTTCTTCGAAGCGAATACTTAGATTACAATCGGAGAAAATTTGTCGCTGCCTTTCTGAATACTTTATTTTCTCTTTAGTACCCATATGAGCATTGACTATAAGACAACAGGTAGAAGAACCTAATTTTGCAATGGAGACTGTAGATGGCGAGAAGAACGAGGAGTCGACTCTAGATGAGGTGGCGCCATGACTTGACAGGAATCGGCGGGCTACGCTGGAAGCGTATGGCACAGAAGTGAAACAGGTGGGAAAGAGAGAGGCCTACGTGCAATTGTGAACATAGAAGACGCGCATTATAACAAAACACTCACATCTCCATGTACACTATAAAGAATTATTTTAAATTACTTCACAAATGCTTCAATAATGAAAATAATAAAATAATAAAAATTTAATTTTAATTCAATAATAAAAATATAATCAGCTGAATTCAGTTTAACATATGATGCTGATAATGACCAATGTTATAAATGCTTTATCTGAGAGAAATACAAGGAGATGCCATTTATCTAATTAATCGGATATTTCTGAGAAATACAAAAACCATTTTTAACTTCAATGTACAAACTATTATTTAGTCAAATGGATTAGTGTAGAATTACGACTTCCTCAATATGCGGTGTAATATGGTGATGAACAATACACATTCTTGGGAATGTTGATGAACAGATGCCAGTGCATCAGTTGAAATACGCTTACCTACTGCAGCTAAAGGAATCGTGTGAAAGACAGAGGTGCACATGTTTGTATATGAATCATAATTGTGTGTTTGAACTCGGACTACAAAAATAATCGGTTAATAATATTTTATGAGTTGACTTGAAACTTCTTATTTTGACGGGTAGATTTTTTCTATACGGCGATAAAATAATTTAAAGGTGAAAACAGCTTTTAATTGAGTCATTAATTTTCATTAAAACCTTTATTTGATTCGAATCAGCTTTCAAAACCATAATACAAACTTTACTAATTTCCTTTTGGAAAGCGTTACCTGAAAAATCGATTAACATTAAACTTTGGTGCTAATATTAATACTTTTTATGTTAAAGAGTTAAACACATAAATATTCTTATGTGTATTTTGCTCTGATTTAAGTCTTTAGAGTGATAAAATTCGACCACATCATCATTGCATTGAAGATTGAATAGAATATTGACGTACTAAATAATAATAGACAGAGATTATGTTAAAAAGTGTGTAAGTGAAAAAATGTAGCTTCAGATTTATTGGAAAAATTCGTATTCTATTGGATTTGGTTGGCAGTTTGTTAAAATTTGTGAAAAATGATGTGGTTAAATTAATCATATTCTTGTTATGGATAAAACTCCTTATTAGCTTAACAATTTTTTTTTATTTGTTCAAGTTAATTTAATGAAATGTGTACTATTTCTGCCTACTTAGTAATTATTAACTCACAATTATACTAAAATGCAAAACGGTGATTATGTTTTCTATGCACGCATCTATTCCTTTATTAAATAAGACCAACCTTTATTAAGTAAATCCACCAACAAAACACTTATTATTTTCTTCATTGGATACAAATTATTTTTTTGTGTTAAGTATAAGAAACAAATGGCTATAATTGAAAACCTGCAACTAAAAGTTAGTAAATCAAAAAAAAGTTACATAGCGGGCTCGTGGAGAATATTTAAAATATTCAAAAAATATTGAAATTTCGTCCGTGCTCCATGACAAAAATTACCCATTCCTTCAGTCGTCATCAAGTGTCAGCAAGCGTCTCCCGAGATCGGTTACTGGCCTTAAGCCATCATCAGTCGGGCTCGAGCTGAACGTTCGAAAGCAACTGAAGGAATAACCAAGAGTACGACAATATTCATCGGCCGTATCTGACATAAGTGTGACATCAAATACAGTTCACGCCATCTTGTGGTTCGTTACAATAGTAGAGGGAAGCCTCGTAAGCTCCGACGGCTCCTCAAGCTGGACAGGATTTGAATCAGTACAAGAAAGCTCACCAATTTGTTACTTGTTTCGCGGTTAGCAACTTCCTCGAAAGTGAAGTGCGGGGGGTGGTGAACCAGGGGAGTAGTTTGGGGACTCTGAACAGTAATTAAAAGAAGGGATGATATTGATTATTGTTGATTATTATTGCTATGTTATTAATCTGTCATAATTCACAAGATTTTTAATGATTCATAATACACAATGTGAATAAGGATTTTTCTTGCATGTACCTAAGGGTCCCTAAGATCGGACACTCTAAAAGTTCCCCAATAGCGGACAGTTTTGCAATTAGATTTTTATTGTTTTATTGTAGTAATTAATTTCGTATTTTCAATTAATTTCTTAGATTCAATATGGATAAACCTAAACCAAGCTGTAAGAATACTCCCAAATGCGAAATATTAAAAAAAACCATTGATAAGGTGATGTTAAAAAAATTGTCTATAAGAAAATCTGAAGTCTACAATGTACCTACTTTTTGGTACACCCTGTTCGATTACATTAAAAAAATTAAAACGAGGAGAAAAAAAAGAAAAAATGTCTATATCCTCGAAAAAAAAAAAGAAAAAATGTCTATATCCTCGCTAAAGAATAACTTCCATGTCTCTAGCTAGGTTGTATTATTTTGCCACATTTTTTGGTCCTGGAATACGCAAAACAATGTTTTGTTTAGGTATCCGAGTACGACATGGAAGCGCAGTGCTCCAAAGATGCCAATATTTCCCTTTTATTGTTTTTCCTGGAAGCTGTTGTTCTCTCTCATTCTCTTCTCCACCTTCTTCTGCTGAGTAGGTGCCCTCTCTGTTGGACTGGATTGAAAAATTGTTTTCATAGTCAGTGCCGCTATTATCCGAATCAGGTTCATTATACAGTTCATCGTTCCATCGTAATAGAGTTTCGTCAAAATTTGGATCATCCGGTCGGACAGCCATCTGAAAAACTACGATATATTTGATTTTTAAATAAAATTACATTACAGTCAATGCTTACCTGAGGTTACTCGTCACCCCAAATACAAAATAATTAAAACCCTTTTTTACTGAACAAACATGTGCGATCAACAAGATACACTCTGATCTTAAATAAACATAGCGAAATCGGCGTTGTTACCAATTCATTCATAAAAAAGTTATATATATTTAAATTTCTTTTGGAGTTACTCGTCACCCCACTAAGCATTCTAGGGCTAATATCTAATATTATCTAATATTATTTTCTAATAGTATGAGAATGAGTTAGTGAACTGAATATCGTCCTAAATAGGAAATTGACTTAATACTTGTGTTTTATAATATATACTATATTAGCTGTAGGCTCGGTATTTAATTTGCTAACGAAATCATTTTAACTTTTGAAACACCTTCTTGTATTGGTAGTTTAGGTACTTATGCCTCCAATGTTTTTATTACTGTTAGTAAAATATGCGTTGAGAGATCACAAAAAAATAGATTGTTTTTCTGTTGAAAACTTCACCAAATATTTACAATAGTTTTTTTTTTTTGGTATGACTTTAACTGTGAATGTTATACGTTCATTTCATTTTTATTAAAACTTAATTAGCTTTCAAAGAGATGTTACTATGCATAAACAGTTACATAGTGCCCCACGTAATAATTGCTCATCATGCTCAGGTTTAGGTGGCCTGGGTGCAACTTTTCACGCATACCTTTTATCTAGACAGAACCAGGATGGGTCATGGACGATTTCGCGCAGTCTGACTGTCACGGATGTCCACCACAGGATGGCGTGAGCTGCATTGTATTGCAGCCTACATCCGACATAGCCGATATATATGTTAGTGCCCTTAGTCATTTCTTCAGCAGCTTTCCGAACGTTCAACTCGAGACCGAGTGATGATGACTTAAGGCCAGAAACTAGTATTGGGAGATACTTGGAGGGTGGCTGAAGAAATAAGCCATTATTAGTGGACCATGGATAAATTTTTATTGATTTTTGAATATTTTTAGATATTACTATTTTTATCTTAAGTATTTAACTATATTTTCACCCTATTTACTTGAAAACTGCATTTATTCTCAAGAAAATTATTTCCAATATTAATCAACATATTTTTTCATTGTTTTTACAATATTTTTGTCTTCCACGCAAAAACTGTTCTACTGCGACGGAATATCCTATTTTTAGATGCAATCTATTTATCGGCCAATGTTTGAATTTATTCGCAATTAGAAAAATGTTTGTCAACAACAGCGTATTATATCGATCGCAAATGGTCGAGACTTCCCATTCGAATTTTAGTTCCCAACATATCAATGATTAAATAGTGCAGTTTATTCTAGTTTTAGTATTATTTCCCATGGTACGTAGAAGTTTAATAGTAACAATGGAAGTAATATTTGAAATGTTGGGATATTAATTAATGAATTCAATAACTTTGGCAATTCATTCTCAAACTTTTACCTAGAAATAAATATACTAGTAAATAGAATAACATCTGGTTTTCAAACCGCGACGAAGACTATATGTACTCAAAGAAGGTAAAAAAACGTATAAACTCAGCCAAGAAATATTACAGGTAGTCCATAGGAAACAACTGAATAGTATAAATAGTTGAATATATAGATGAGTATGAACAGTTGAATAGGACTATAGACAAATACATACGTCAAGACCTGAGATCATATAACATCAAAAATATTAAATCTACAATCGAAGATAATGGTCCTGAGATCAAAACTGCTGAAGTGTCGAGCTAACACCAAAAAAGTTAAAATG
The DNA here is from genome assembly GCA_031761425.1 of Cosmopolites sordidus. Lineage (NCBI taxonomy): Eukaryota > Metazoa > Arthropoda > Insecta > Coleoptera > Curculionidae > Cosmopolites > Cosmopolites sordidus. Next base: position 62,883 of record JARFXV010001997.1, read on the forward strand.
CTGAAGAAACAGTAATGAGGACAAATTGTTTACGCTCAAAGGTCAAAATTCTTTTGCACTTTCATGAACCTTTTTTAACATTTTGCAACACCATGTATCTATTTTTTTTTGTTTGTTTAAATCTTATTTTAAAATTGTTGTCATCATCATCATCATCATTTCAATATCAATGGTAATTATCAGTAATTCGTAATTATTTCAGTATCAGTATATTAATGAAATTATCGGATATTAAAAAATACATTCCAATGAAATTTTATTTCAAGGATTTTTACGTTTAGATAAACCAGGAATTAAATATTCATATAGCTTTTTTCTAATTTTAATATTTATTTCTAATTACAATTAAAAATGTCTGTTACATTCTTCTTAAAGTTAACATAAATTTACATTATTATTTATAAACCACAAAAAGGTTTCTCGTAATTCTTTTGTAAAAGATGACAAAGTTTCTAACAGCAAACCGCTTGCTCTCACTGGCTGTTGTGGCCGACGAATTATATAACAAAGTTTTGGTACGAGACATACGACCGAGCAAAGTACAAAGTTATCAGTTAAATTATAGGTAACATAGCCGTGAATACTAAGTGAAATTTGTTTCATTTTTCGGTTCCAAATACTGGTAAACCACAATATTGTAATCTTAATTTAGCTCAGCTCGAATAAATACGTGTAAATGTATGTAGAAATATATTATAGAGTAAAATGGAAAATACATTCCGGAATGCTGTAGTCTACAGTATATTAATTTTTATTAGATTTTCAGTCTTCCTTACGCTCAAGTCTCGTTCTCTCACACAAATCAGTTCCTCTATAAAATTATTTTGGTAAGTGTGATTGAATTGAAACTCAACCCATGTAGGCAATATTGTAATATTACAATCTCCAATATTACAAATATTACTTTTTCTAGTCACATTGAATCCAGATGTGTATTATTCTTAGTATCATTATATTTATTATTTGACTAAGTTTGGGAAATTAATTGTTTAATTAGATATAGTGGTAGGTTTTTAGATATAAATTTGTATTTTTTATAAAAATGATGTCTATTGTAGAGTATGCTTTCATGCTATCACTTCTAACGTAACTTGGATACACTATTGCAAATACTCTTTGGAAATTGTCTTTCATTTTTAATACAATGTGGAGTGAGTATGGAATGGTAAATTCCAGAACAAATTTTCTCCAGAAAATTGTTAAACCTAGCAATATTCTCAGCTTATTAATATCGCATCAAAATAGGAAGTATTTAATCTATTAATTTTAATCACACCAGCGTCAGTTCCATGTTCACAGATTGGTCTGCTTTAATATGTTTGATATATTGATATGTACCGTTTATGTACTCTATTATTCCTCATGCTATTCCCTCTACTTAACATAAAATAAGTTTAGTTTTTACATCATTTTAGAAGTTCCTACATGTGAGTAGAGACAGTTGAATCATTTTTCTTATTCCAATCTATTCTATCTTAGACCAGTTCATTTACTTCTTTCCATTAAAGGCCTATTTTCTACGTATTTTCTCTAAATCGTTCTTGCTTCCTCTTCTGTTTCTAGTTCTGTGGCTATTTCCTAGTAGCCATTTCTAGTTCTTGTTTGTGTACTCTTTCTTTATCTGACAGCCTTTTGCAGGTTTTCTTTGCACGTACCCTAACCATCGTAATTAGTTTTCCTGCCTTAAAATTAATACCAACTTTTTTATTAGGTTTGCTCTGAATATTTCCTTCCCGATGTTGCCATGTCTTAGAAGGCATTATTTCTATTTTTCTCAGTCCTATCATTTGTGCTACATTTATTCTGACTATTTCTATTTAATAGAATCTATCATTCGTTTTTACATCTTTTGTAAATTCCATTTTGTCAAAGAATGTGCTTATTGAAGACCCCATTCTAGACCCTGTAGACTCCCCCACTTGTCCTAGTTTATATTTATTTCATTAAAATATTCTCTTTTTTAATTGGTACTATATACTTGAAGCCTACTTATTCAATGGCTTTTTTTTATAGTTATATTATCTGGTTCTATTGGTTATTATAAGGTTATATTGTGTGTTTTATGTATTTATTTTAGTCATCATAACTTCAGTTGGTTGGGCTTGATCTAGTACATCTGATCCTAAACTAGTAGATCCTTAAAATTATTAGAAAAAATATATAATTTCTGCCTCTTGCAAAACTTATCGAATTGCTTTAAATGTTCTATATGTTTGCCACAGAGTGCACGCTGTACATTCTACGGCCTAAAACTCTATGCTAAAATTGTATCAGGTTTTCTATATATTTCGATATTCTTTATATATTTTGCTGCGGGTAAGTAGAGAATAACGAATGTACAAAATTTATGATATCAATTATAAACTTTGCCAATGTTCGGTGTATTGTTTCTGAAATACGTTTGTGTATCTCTTCGAAATTAATTTAGTGCCTTTACGTTTCATCGCCTATAGAATCTAATCAGACCACAATTTTCTCTCGCTAAATAGATATTTTAAAGCGTCTTCTATTAGCTTTAAAACGAGTTATAATATTCGAGCCTACTGTAAATATAGTTTGAAAAATCAGATGCAGAGGTGATGTCGTTAACATGTAAGACACCGCCTTCTTTTCGCTTTTCAACTGAAAAAAATACTGTGGAAGCTCAGAACATGGGTTGTGTGGTTTTGGAAGAGAATATTATTTTGACCTAAATGATGCAGAACGTCCGGGATGGACAAGAACGAGGAGAATGAAGAATTAGAAGCACCGCTGGAAGAAAATCGTTGTCTTATTCTACAAGCACAGGCCAGTTGTCACAAGCCATTTTCACAATTTACACAAGCTGGGGAAAATTCAAAAGGAGAATAGTATCTCCTATAAACTCTCAGTTGGGAATAAGATTAGATGTGTTATTGTTGCCATGTTATTGCTCTCCAGGTTTAAGAAAAAAAAACCTCCTGTATAAGATTGTGACCTGTGACGAAAAGTGGATCCAGTACGTGCTCCAATCTGGTCAAGCGGTCACTGATGGCCATTATTAGCAGCAACTGATTTGAAAAAAGGCCTTGTACTGGTAAGGGAAGAAGGGAAGTCATTTTCCTTCAGGACAACGCACAGCCATATAAAGGGTGATTCAGGGTGGATGGTACATTGGACGTTTACGGAGAACTACTTGGGGTAATAATTTTAAATTTTGTATACTTATATAAATAAACATGCTCTCTACCTAATATATTTTCTGCGCTGCAGTGTTACCAGATCTGCTGGAAGTTGATTCCAGTTTCGGGTTTTTAAATAGTATACCCTATATGTTATTACATTTCTAGATTCTGTGAATGAGTTTGAAACTTTTTGTTTAACATATGCTATACCTATCTTGAGCCGTTTTGGAAAAATTTTTTTTTAAAGAAATTTTGTAATAACCATCCCAGAATAAAAAAATATTTTTTTTACAACAAGCCTGAATTTTTGAATACTGTTCCTTAATAGGTTGTTTTATGTAAATATGACACGAGAATTAACTTATCACATACAGGGTGTTTGCAAAATTGTGCCCTTTTGATAGAACTTAAAAAACTATGTTATATAGGAATTTTAAATGGAATATCCTGTATAAAAGTTTTAACAGTTTTCGACTTGTAAACAAAAACCCAAATAATGCAGTTAAAACAAAGTTAACGGTTTATTTTAGTAAATAATTAAACAAAATTAAAATTAGAAACATAATACTATGTAAAAAACTATTTTCATAGCAAATGTTCGAAACGGCATTCTAAACACTTCAACATTTTAATATGGACCTCTTCTGTGACAGCTCTTCTTATCTCAATAGGATCTAAAGTTGTGAATGCTTGATGTCATCAAGCCATCCGATAGTTAGGTAATATCTTTTACAGTACCCCAAAGATAGAAATCAAGAGTAGTTAAATTGGGTGATATCGGCGGCCATTTCCACGAACTTAGACGTCTAAATCATCTGTCTTGGAATAGGTCATAGAGTTGCCTGTTTACTTCTTCTGTACAGTATGCTGGAGCACCATCAAGCTGGTGCCAGCTTCGTCGATACACTGCCAGAGGAAGGTTTTCTGTCAAATCCTACTGGTTTTCTGTCATATCCTTTCTGTCAAATCTACTACTATTATTACTATTTCTGGATACTTTCGTAAAGTTAACGGTTCATCGTAAATAAAGCATCGAATTTGTTTATGATTAAACAAAAAACATTAAAACTAAATTTCTCTTTTAAAATGAGGATTTTCATTGACACAGAAGTGACAATGTCTGTTAAAAGTCCTTCTCTCGAAAAGTTGGACTCATCAGTCAAGATTATTTTTTGTAAAAAATCTTCGGGATTTTCCTGGAAAGAAAATAATAAATTTTCACAAAATTTCGCTCTCTGAGGCCAGTCGCCTGGCTTAAGAAACTGAACTATAAAAAATTTGTAAGGGCATATGCCGTGTTTTTTCAGTATTCTTTGTATTGAGGAGAATGTTATATGCAACTCGTCTTTAGCTCTTCTGATAGAAGATTGTGGATACGCATAAAAATAAGCTTGAATGTTAATCTCGGTATCCTAGTCAGATGTTGCTGGTTTGGTCAAATTCCGGGGTGCCTACGAAAAAAACAAAATTTATAAAATTTGTCTGAATCCGTCTAAATTTTCCTATATCCATTCGTGTTAAATTAGGATACATTGGGTTAAACTGTTTGCAGATGCGGTTGATAATTTTGTAATGTAATAAATAAATACATTCATGATCACTGTATTCGAATAGTTAATTCCTTCCATTCTTTACTGAGACAGTTACTTAAATACGTTAATAATGAATTATCTAACTAATAATGTCAAATACATACATTTTCATAATCATCATCATCATCATCATCAGCCTGTATCGATCCACTGCAGGATGAAGGCCTCTTCAGCATGCTTCCAACTTTCACGGTCCTGGGCTTTCCTCTACCACTCGGGTCCAATATACTTAACGATGTCTATACTGTAACGATGTTTTCGGTCTTCTTCGCGGACGTTTGCGATCAAGCGGTATCCACTCCAGGATTGCCTTGGTCCATCTGCAGTCCCATCGCCTCGCTGTATGGCCTGCCCATCCCCATTTCAGTTGCTTTACTATTCCAATGATGTCACAGACTTTTGTTTGTTCCCTGATCCAGGCGCAGGACTTTCTGTCTCGTCTTGTAATTCCAAGCATACATCTTTCCATTCCCCTCTGTGCCACCCGAAATTTTTGAATTGATTGCGATGTGAGTGTCCACGTTTCACTTCCGTATGTCATAACGGGTAGAACGCACTGATCGAAGACTTTTCTTTTCAGGCAAAGTGGGAGTCTGCTCTTAAATACTATGTTGAGCCTACCAAATGCCTGCCAGCCACATTTAACACGCCGTTCCACCTACCGGGCGGTATTCTCCACCATTGAAATCCTCTGCCCAAGATATATAAAGCTGTCTACAATCTCTAAATCCCTTCCAAGATCATCAAGGTGAATTGTGGCTGTAGCTCCATCATATATCGATTCTAATAGGTTTACATAGGCTCTCTCTACACTTTGTTTTCTTCCAGGGTTTTTTGCAATAGCTGCATATTGAATCGGTGCGTGTCCTCTCTGCCAAAAAGACTACCTGCATTTTTCATTGCTCGCCGTTTCTTCATTAAATCAATGGTCTCACTGGAGATTTTTGTTTGTTTGAGACATTTTTCTTCTGGTGTTATTGAAGCAGCCGTTTGAAGTACATTGTTGGCGATTTCTTCATATTGAACTGATATTTCCACCCCCTCTGGATCTTGTAACGTAGCAAACCGGTTTGACAAACAAATCTCAAAATTGCTTCCTCTCTCCAGCAGTTTTCCAGAATCCACCTTGCCCTTCTTTGATCTTACCATTCTTTCACTCTCTTTTCGACAGTCAATCCGAACCCTTGCTCGTACTATTCGGTGGTCACTTCCAACATTAAAATTGGTAAGAACAGTACAATTGGTAAATATTGTTTTATCGTTGGTCAATTTCGATGTAGTCAATTTCGCTTGTGAGGCCAGATGGACTTTTCCATGTCCATTTTCTGCTGATATTTTTCTTATAGAATGAATTCATAATATATAGTTCTTGTCTTTCAGCAAAATCAACCAATCTGTCACCTCTATTGTCTCGTTCACCAGTCCCATATGGGCCAGTTGCATTTTTGTCAGTTCTTGTTGTTCCAATTCTGGCATTAAAATCACCCATCAGGATTTTGTACCTACATTTCTCCTTATATAAAAGCTGGGCCACATCATCATAAAATTCCTCAATTTCCTCATCTATATGGCTTATAGTTGGTGCATAAACTTGGACGATTCGAAGCCTAAACTTTTTATTCAGCTAAATGATGCATTGGCCTAGTCGGTCGGATGTACTTTAAAATTTTACCACACTGTCCTTCAGCTTTCGATTGATGAGGAATCCAATTCCGCCACATCGGCCATATTCCGTACCTCGAGTGTAGAGTACGTGTCCAGTCGGTTCCAGTTTGATTAACTCTTCACCCTTTCTTCGTGTTTTACAGAGCCCAATAATATCCCAATGTATGTTGTCAAGTTCGATTAACAGTTCTTGCAATAGGGCCTCTGTTTTCATAGTCCGTATATTTAGCGTTGCAATGTCAAAAGTCCAGTGGCAGCCTGATCTAACCCGGTGATTCTTAGCACCCTCTGCCTTGGGGCAGGTCTTTCCGCTGCCGTAGGTAGTTGCCCTTTGGCTTCCGGGGAATGAGGGCCGTGTTTGAGGTTGTACTGTCATATTTCAACATATTGAAATACCATGTTGAAGATATGGACCGTAATCTGCCACGCTGGTCCAATGCGGGTTGGCAGATTTTGGATGATGTTAGTCTGAGGCCTCTTTCATTTTCATATTCATATTTATTTCATATTCATTTCATATTCATTTCATATTCATTTCATATTCATTTCATATTCATTTCATATTCATTTCATATTCATTTCATATTCATTTCATATTCATTTCATATTCATTTGATATTCATTTCATATTCATTTCATATTCATTTCATATTCATTTCATATTCATTTCATATTCATTTCATATTCATTTCATATTCATTTCATATTCATTTCATATTCATTTCGTATTCATTTCGTATTCATTTCCTATTCATTTCCTATTCATTTCGTATTCATTTCGTATTCATTTCGTATTCATTTCGTATTCATTTCGTATTCATTTTGTATTCATTTCGTATTCATTTCGTATTCATTTCGTATTCATTTCGTATTCATTTCGTATTCAATTCGTATTCATTTCGTATTCATTTCGTATTCATTTCGTATTCATTTCGTATTCATTTCGTATTCATTTCGTATTCATTTCGTATTCATTTCGTATTCATTTCGTATTCATTTCGTATTCATTTCGTATTCATTTCGTATTCATTTCGTATTCATTTCGTATTCATTTCGTATTCATTTCGTATTCATTTCGTATTCATTTCGTATTCATTTCGTATTCATTTCGTATTCATTTCGTATTCATTTCGTATTCATTTCGTATTCATTTCGTATTCATTTCGTATTCATTTCGTATTCATTTCATATTCATTTCATATTCATTTTATTTTCATAATATTTGCTTAGAAGTAATGTCACCCTAGTCGGCCGTGGCTTACTTCTAAAATAAACCATTATCTTTGTATTCCGGTTAAAATTCCTGCATAACATGAATGTTTAAGTTCTCTCAAAAGCGCACTATTTTGTAAACGTCCTGTATGCGATAAATTAATTCTCATGTCATATTATCATAAAGCAACCTATTAAGGAACCGTATTAAAAAATTTAGGTTGCTGGTATGCTGGTTTAAAAAAAAATGTTTTTACATTTAGGGATGCTCCTTCCAATTTCCTTAAAACATATTTTTTAAATTAAGAAACCGCTCAAGATAGCATATGTTATATGAAATAGTTTCAAAATGTCTCACAGAATCTAAAAATGTAATACAAATGGCTAAAAATGTAATACATTGGTATTAGATACGAGTAGATTTGGCAACACCGCAGCGCAAAAAAAATATTTTAAATGAAGAGCTCATGTTTATTTACATAAGCATCTAATATTTCAAATATTTACTTTAAGTAGTTCTCCATAAACGTTTAATGTACCGTTCACCGTGAATCACCCTGTATAGGATAGCAAAAAGGAGCCTGGAAATGATCATAGAGTTAGGCGGTGAGATTTTATCGTGTCCGGACTATTTTTCAGGTTTGGCTTTTTCAGATCGAAACAACTAAGTTTGTTTTTGGTCTGGGATTTGACAGTTGAAAAGCCTGAAACGAGATTACTTCGAAGATTAAGTTTGTATCACTTTTTTCATAAATAAATGTCAAAGGTAGTAAAAAAAAACCGAAAATTATGTCGGGAACCTAATGCATCCTGAAATATAACTTGATAGCGCACCATTGTTGAAAATTATTGTCTCTAATTCTCAGAACTCGCTAGAAAAATCCGATCCACGAAAAGAATTCATACGACCACCAAGACTCTAGAGAATTTAAACTCGAACTGAAGACGCATCAGATGTTGATCTTGCTCTCATTTAAAGGGGAGGCCAAGAGTGTTGTTAAATCGGACGCGATGCCACCATTTTTATAACTTTTACACACTTCGTATTCTGTCTCTCTAGATCTGACCTTCTCCCTATTTTACTGCTTTTTAGACATTTTTTTAAACAGGAGCATTAACATTATTTTGATATTTTTGTTTTCATATAGCAGATTGTATAGCTTTTAATAAATTAGTTTCCAAATACTATAATCCATTAGGTTAAACTTCCGGAATGTTTACTTACACCATAATTTTAAGTTTTGTTATGATTATTAAACCTCCTTTAGCGCTATAAGAAGAATATTTCTGTGACAGTTACTAATAAGACTTCCAGTTTTCATATCAATTTATAAATCAGCTTATATCACCCAGGTTTAAATATCCAGCTGTAAACCAAGAAAGGATAAGTATAAATTGTTTCTCATTTCTCAGATATAAAGCTAGTATTAGTATAATTTTATATAGTTTACAAATTATAACAAAATTGTTTCGTAACCTGGTTAGTGGAGGTCATTTGTTTGTGAATCAAGCTTGACGTAGAAAAATAGCGTGGTAAGAGGTTGTAAAAAAATAGTACACAAAAGAAGAATTAAAGATGCCAGAGGTATTTAAAGCTATACATTTGCTATAATATATGATTACTGGTTAGATACAATTAATAATCAACATAAAATGTATCATAATCCAAAGAGATATTTAGATGTATAATTTATTATTTGACACGTTTTTTCCAATGGACGACCAGTTACTATAGATGTGAATAAAATTTCTTCTTTGCGGTATTTATGAACCTTAGTATAGAATTTTTTTTGTAAATAAGTTATTTTCCACACGGTTCATCATTATCGTTGAACTTGTCACAGCTGAGTAGTGCGGAGTAATACAGCACCTTCTTCCGCTAATTTGCAATCCTTAGCAGTCTTATATTGTTATGTAGTATGTAGTATGTCTTAAAATTGTTTTAATATCGCCACTTATTTTACCCATTTTAATTTTTTGTTAAAAACAGTCGGCTGATTATTTCGCAGTATTTATTTTTAAACAAATAAATGAACGTAAATAATTTTGATACATCCTGAGATTGCTACTGCCTACATATCATAAAATTTTTCGTAACTCATCTGGGATATTTTAGTGCACTTAGTGCATTATCCAAAATTTCCTATACTTGCAGAACTCCATTAAAATCAAAAATTGGCTGCATTTCTATAGTTCATTTCTCTTAGTCTATTAAAATTACTTGTTGGGCTGTAAAAACAAGCATTCAACGCGCACATTCATCTCCATCGCAAGTAAATGTTAATTAATCCTTAAACTTGAAGCATTCCTTGTTGTAGCTGCAAAAATGACGCCAATTGTTTTAGCGGATATTAGGGACTCTAAGGCAATGTTCATCACGTCCTGAGATACCTCTAAAATGACTAAAATCTTGCTCTCGTGTATAACTTCCATCCTAAAACCATTTAACCTTTGACCTCATAATAATGATAAGTGTTTATTCCATAACAAAATAAATTACCTTAATAATCAAAGTATTGGCCATCGTTAGTTATTTTTTCCATCTTTCTGTCAAATAATGGATTCCGAAAAAAAAATCTTTGGTTTATTGAGGCCAACCGTTATTTATGCAAATTTTTACTTCTTATCGTGTTTTTGGGAGTATTCTGGTTATTTTTCCTTCAACGCTTAGTTCAATTTTATCAATTGTTATCGGTATCGATCGCCAGTAATGGTTTCACTAGGTTTCAGCAGTTCATAATACATAGGTCACCTATTATTTCACCAAATACACAGCAAAGCTTTCTTTCCACGTAAATTGCGCACTGGTTGTGATTTGAAGGCCGGCCTGGGTCTACCCATGATTTTTTGCGCTTTGAGTTGTCAAAATAAATCAACTTTTCATCAGTGTTCACAAATCGATGCAAAAAACCTTTTCTGCCTGGCAAGCAAAATTTGATAAGCGGTTTTTTGCCTTTCAATGTATCTTTCATTCAATTCATATGGAACCCATTTCCATTCCTTTTAGATATGTCCCAAAGCGTGTAGTCGTTCGGAAATGGTGGATTAGACAACTTTGTTTCTGCCAATTATTTCAACATATGGGTTGAGTCTTCATCCAATAATGCTTGCAAATATTTATCTTCCTCGGCTGTCCTGTACGTCTTTTATCATATATATTACCAAAATTACCAATTTTAAAACTTTTAAACCATAGTTCTAAGTTTTTTAAATTAGATCGTGTTTACCATACGCTTCAACCAACAATCGATAAATTTCAGCAACGGTTTATTTAAGAAGGTTTTTAAACATTCCCGCAAAACGTCTTTTTCTGGTATATAATTCGACATATTTAAAGCTATAAAAACTATATTTTTTGTGCAATGTCAATTAATAACGAACTGGCTTTTAATGGCGAATGTTTACCGTCCAAAACGTCATTAGTCTATACCAACATATGTATTAGAAAAGCCATCTTTCACAAAAACAGACATTATTAACAGAAACATCTATTAGAAGCGACATGTTCAAAAAAACCTTTTTGAATTTTTTTTTGAAAATTCAAAAAACCAATTTCTATCGTAGCTCGTTCTTCGTAAAATCAGAATAACCTGAAATGACGTTGTACACAAAATTACGTTGTACACGAATTTACTTTGCTTCTGTGGTATGTTAGTAGTTTTAAATGAACAAAACATACAAAGACAGTGCAGCTCCATGAGGAGGATAATCGCGAAAAAGCCGCAACGAAAAGAAAGGTGCGAAAAGGCTAGACCGGATGTACCGGGTGGACCGAGTGTTCCTCTCTGTATACAGTATTCTGTATCTTTCTGACCTTAAATTCCCAACATGCGGAATAATAAGTAGATCCAAGCTGGATTATCTGAGCCACTATAAAACCCATAATTCTTCAATAATGGCTCATCAAAATTAATAGTCATGGTTGAGGTCATACCTCTATCGGGTTGACAGCCATGATCATCAGCAATAGCCTAAAAAAAATACCCCACAAAGTGTTTAAAAAGATTTTAAACATTGTCTGCTTCTGTGGCATATCAGCAGTTTTAACTGTATTACAAGAATGCTGATTAGCTTAGTAGAATACAAACAATAGCTCACAAGGTAATAATAATAAAAATGTTAAACCATTTATTTTGCTTCTGTGGTATGTTAATAGTTTTAATTGAACCAAAAGAACACTAGTTTGCTTGGTACCATACAAAAAAATCATATCATAGGGTGATAAAAAAATTAAAGCATTTACTTTGATTCTGTGGCATGTTAACCGTTTTAGATGAATCACTAGAATTCTGGTTAGCTTAGTAGCATATAAATAATACTATACAAGATGATAAAAATAGAATTTTTTGAACTAATTACTTTGCTTCTGAAGCATGTGAGTTATTTGAATCTCAATTTCTCTCATTTTGAAAATACCTCAAAAGCTGTTAAAAATAAACTTTTTCAACCATTTATATTGCTTCTGGGACATCTTGCTAGGCAGTAGTATACGAAAAATACAATTCAAAATTAAATTTGTTTTTTTGCTTTCCTTCTATGGAATGTTAGTAGTTTCAACTGAATCAGAAGAACTGATTAGCTTAGCAGCATACAACACATACCTTACAAAGTGATACATGTTTTTTAAACCATTTACACTGCGGCAGCAATTTAGTAGCTTAGCAATTTTAAGTGGATTATTGAAATATTGAATAGCTTAGTGGAATACAAAAAATACCTCACAAAATGTTAAACATATATTATTTTAAACCACCTATATACTATAACTATATTGCACAGTTTATAATACGATATTTAAAACCACCAATTTTAATACACCTACATCCATAACGAGATTTCACGATTTCCCATTTTGTGCAATGACACACAAAACTAATGGTAAATATGTCATACCATGGTAATTAGCCTACCTATCACCAACAAAAATTGAAGCTAAACATTTTAAAACGTAATATTTTAAATAAAAAGTTCAAGTTTAGTTTTAATGTTCTTTTTCTTTTCTTCAATATCAAAATAGTTTGATCTTTTTTTAATTTTTAAATTTTACATAAAACATTTCTATCTTAGATATTCAATTTAATGTTTTATAGACAGATTATTAACTTTTTTAGACGAAAAAGATTTCATAAATGTTATCTTAAATCGGGTTTTTACAATCCATTTTAAATTAAAATTGGATTAGTTTTTAAAAAATTTATTAAAAGTGTAAATAAAATAATTAATTGGAGCTTGATTTATGTGAACTAAACTCGAAGAGATTTACTATTAAACACCAAATCACTTTTATAAACTTCTCGACGCACGTTAGTTTGCACGACCCAAAATAATTAAAAACCCACAAGGATGAAATTCAGTTACTTTCCGAAGGTACATTTGGTTTGCATTTTTTTGCAAATATTGATTCAAAAAATTATAACGTAAGAACAGGAACGACAAACATGAACGTAAATGGTAAATCCGAAACCATAGCATTCACGTATGGACTTAATGACAATGATATATTACCATTTTTGGATGTTTTCGCAAGAACAATAAAAATAACATAGATTTTAACATTTTTAGAAGAAACACCATCACTTTGAGATACATCCTTAATGATTCGAATTATAGCTTCCATAATAAGATGAACAGTTTAAATACTATACTTTAAACAAAGATAATTATAACAAAGGGAAAAATTAATTAGAAAACATTAGTTTAGACCATTATTGAGAGAATCTTCGACTTTACAAAAGAAACAGAACAAAAATAAATTCATTGTAATACCGGTACGGTTCGCGGTTCACGATTTTTTATTAGGTAAGCTTGTCATATAAATAGAACATTGTTTAGTTTTTAAATTAGATTAAATTATCTCCTGATGATCATAATATGGTTTGCGAAACGTACTTCGAGAAGTTTAAAAAAGTAATTTGGAGTTTAATGATAAATATCTTCGAGATTAGAATTTTACACCGAATGTTACTGTAAAAGAATTGGTTTAATTTGTGTGGTTTAACAGTATATTTAATTAACCTATGGACCAGAATATTTATATTTTTATATAATTATATTTTTTTTTCAACTTCAATCTGTAAAAAAATGATTCGACATTTTTTTTCGAAACATCGAAAGAAATCAGATCAAACAAGGAATAAATTATTCTGTTTACTTCATTTGAAATAACGAATTAAACTTAATTAACAAATAAATTTCATTTATTCAAAATTTTTACTCAATGAATACTGTACTGAATAATTTTGCGCCGCGATATAGTGACAGATTTTATAGAAAAAATAAAACTTTAATTATCTTAGATACTTCAGTCTATATTAGTTTGTTTTATTTTTTATATAACATGCCATTGTGACAGAACAAATATTAAAGTTATTAATATTAGTAGTAGTATATTAATATACAGTTAAATAGATGAACATTATACATGAAATAACGTTTTGAAGTGTATGAGGTAAGTTTTCTTTAACACTAGGTTATTGGTATTAAGCCTGGCCTCTAATTTTTTATTTGCTAAACAAATTCGCTAAACATTGACTATTTAAGTGTTATAACTATTTAGGAATGCCACAGTTAAGCAAGTAAAAGTTTAAGAGCGAATGGATTTAGGCGAGTATTCATTAGCTACGATATATTTCTTTTAAATAAACATTCTCCCTATTAGTTTTGTTTAAACATACATTGATATTTGTTGATTGTTTATATTTATCTTGCAGAGCACCTAGAAGCTTTAATCTTATATAAATAACCTTTATTTAGCCTCTAAACATAATTAGGATTTTCGATTATCATACGTTTTCTCGTGTATTTGACGAAATATAAATTTGAAATTCTAATGTTTTATTTAAAATTTTAAACCATGATTTATTTATCCAGCATATTTGGTCTGAAAAGATGATTTATTTTAGTAAAAAATGGACTTTGTAAAATATTTTATTTAAAATATTTTTCGTTGCCCTTTAAAATTTTTCCTCTCGTTCTGGTAATATAACATCAAAATATATACTATATGTATATGTAAAAATAATGCTGCTGTAAAGGAAATTGTTTAAATAATATCAACAATTTTACAACAATTACAAGAATTGGCCTGGAAACTTATAGCTCTTAATGAATACAAAATTCAACAGATATTCTGAAACAAGAAGATTATTTTGCAATGTTGTAATTTCGCTTCTTGGATTATTGTACAGGCAGACATATTATTGAACAGATCTAGTGTTTTCAATCAAAATGTTGTTTAATGACGAAATTCATTTAATAATTGATGGCGTCGTTAGCAAACAAAACTGTCATGTTAGGGGTAGAATAGAAACAGAAATCATTGCGTTATTCAAGAAAATTCTTATAACTCCACCAAACCTTATTGCTTAATGTGAATTTTTGGCAAATAGAATTACTAAGCTATTTTGTTTATTAGAAACTAGCTTAATTACTACTCGGCCACGCGTTGCTATGGCTCAGTCTGGTTAAATAAAATAAAATTAATTAAATCAAAATGAAAATAAATCGAAATCTATGAAAATTCAATTTAATAGTGCAACCGGAAAAATGGTAAGTTACAGCAGCTATCAAGAAGCACGCTGTCCGACATCTGGCAAATAGGTCTTTTCATCGAAATAATATTTAGTGCCCATGCGTCAGTATCAACCATATTTTTCGTACTGTTTTTCGTAAAAAAACGTGTTAAAGTACCCGAATATAAATTTAAAAATATAATTGAGTATTTTAATTTTCAAGAAGCTAGTAATTAATAAAATTATAAGTGTCCATTTGAGAACAATGAAATTTTTAAGCCAGTGTAATTATGTTATCCCTACGAAAAGGAACAACAAAACGGTGTTGTTATAGAGAATGTAAGAGTGATACGCGATATAAATCATTTAAAGATAACAAATTCTATTTTATAAACTTTCCGAAACCTTCTCTTCAATACCGTAAAAAGATGAATAAATCATCAAGCAACATACATATTAAATCATGTTCTATTTGCACAAAATGTGAATTGTGGGTGAAAAAATGTAGCCAAAGTGATAGAGGTTTTCAAACGATTGATAATGTTACTAAGGATACTTATATTTGCTGATGAGCCACGTTAGCTGTGGAGTCTAAGGCGTCAGCGTTACGTTACGGCAGTTAATGTGGACCGGGTTCGAATCCCGTACTAGGCAAAAAAGTTTTTCTAAAATTCTTGTGAATGTTTCTAGGTAAGAGTCTAAAATCTGACAAGGAATCATCCCTCAGTCACGCCAGTTCGAGGCTGGGTAAGGCCGGATGCTTTCTGTGAGGTTTTCTAGTTGGTCACTCGCCAGTCGGTAGGCTTCTCGAGATAATTTCGGTTAAGCACAAAACCAAGGGTTGATAGCCCGAGGGGGGTGTTGACCGGGGTTTTCGGTACCTGACGACCGTGGTTCGGAACCCACGTTAAGCTGTAGGTCCAGTCGCTAAATAGCCTTCTCAGTTGCTGATGCGCCTCTAATCCTAAAACTTTACTTATATTTGCCCACTCCATGTTTATGAAGAAAGTGGTCCAACTGATCAAAATCCAAATCCTTCAACTATCCAGAATTAAAAAACAGTGATAATTCAAACATTAAGGTAATTATTATTATTATCATTTGTAGGTGGTTAATATAAGGTTAGGTGGTTAAAATAAGAATAAGTTTAATGGAAAGTAATAAATGAAGCAAATGGATTTCTTACGAAAAATATTCATAATATTGAAACTGTTAAACAGGTGAGTATTAAAAATTTAGTATAATTATTTAAGTACATAAATTTAGAAATAATTATTGCAAATAATCATTGTTTTTAATAACAAAATATTACAATTGCATTCATTATTCTGATATTTTTAAATACTTCAATATATAGGATCATATATAATTAATTACTATAAAATGTGTCTGACATCAAGCCATTAAATGATTTATTTTATTTATAATACTTGTGAATAACTTAAATATTTTATCAATGTTTCTGCAAATCCTACGAATTTATTTTTAGTTAATTAAAATAGAATTAAAATAATTAATCATTCTGTTTCTATTTAATTTCATTTCTTTATCATAGAATAAGAATTTTTATTTTATTTCCTTTTTGCGGGCGTCCATGACATTTCTACCATCTTCTTAATTATTCACAACTATATGTTTCTACTGAACTGTGAATCCGTAAAGCACCATCTATAATTTTTCTTAATGAACTATTTGATATCGAAGATAATACAGCGTTTCCAGCCATTATTACACAAAACAGTACGAAACTTTTGAATTGCCTCTTTTTTAACATAACGGTTTCGCTGGCGCTTGCGATTACCAGCTCGTAAAAAGGCCTATTTTTAGTATTGCGTGTGTTGCTGTTATGTTCATAGATGACGCCCTCGTTTCTATAAAATATTTAGTATAGCGTGTGTTGCTTTTACGCCCAAAAACATTTTGTTTATCAAAAAAAACATGCTTTTACCTACATAATACCTAATAATACCTACATCTACATAATAGGTACACAAAATTATGCAGGTATTTAAATGCAACGTTGTGTCAAAATTGTAAAGCAATCGGTGAAGAGGTATCGGAAATTTAAGATTTTAAACAAACGAGCATTTACATTTTTATTTATATAGATGATGCTGGAAATTCGGTTATTATTTTTGCTGAGTGATCAAAATCGATGTTCAGTGGCCTTTTATGACCAGAACTGAAATAGATTGATGTGTATGCCTCAGATAGCTGTGTTATATGTTATCCAAGCAAACAATTACACAATAGAATACAGTATACACCATAGAATAGAGTACAGTAGTACATATTACAGAGGCATTACCATTTAGTTTATCCTATTGAAATTTCGTCTAAGCGAAATTTTTGGTTTTCAAGGTCATGTAGTACGACTCTATTAGATTATTTTGGCGAAATTATAGCAAAAGCTGAGTTTATACTAACAAATTTCAAACAATAAGTAACTTAACTTTATAACTTCAGTAACATATAGAAATCTCGTTGAAATTATTGATATTAAAATTGATGTCTGCAGACGCAGTCTTAGGGAATATTTGATTGACATTTTGTTTCACGTGTAATCGTAATAAATCATAACTTCAATAAAAGAACAGTTTGGAAGAACTTCAAATAGTTTCTGCTTTCTGTAGCGCGAAAAAAACTTTTGTTTTCAGCCGTTATTCTGGCTGCGACGTCCTCTGATATTTTATTGTGCATCGTAATTACTGAACCAAGTTATTTAAATTTGATCAATATCCACTTTTATTATTTGATCAATATCCACATGTTGTTTTTTTCTTTGCTTTGTTGACCTCATGTATTTGGTTTTTGTTGCGTTTATTCTTAGTATTCCCATTCGTAATGCAGCCTCCCCAAATTGCCCAAATATCTTTTCGAATTCTTCCTTGCTTCTACACATCTGCGTACGCTAAGATTTGATGCTGTCTAATAAAAATTAGCCCCTTAGCATTAATTCGTATTCTCCTTATTATTGCTTCTAATGTAAAATTGAAGAGAGGAGTCGGCAGTTAGTCGCCTTGTTTGATTTTGAATCCTAATTTTGACTTTGGTATCCTTTAAATACGTTCTTATTAAGTTAATGAGTTTCTGCAGTATTTTTAGTTCTTTAATCCCTAAGTATAACTCAGTTCTGATTACCGAGTTGTACACCTGCTCAAAGTCTATGAATAGGTGGTGCAAGTCAGTATTATATTCATAGAAATCTCTAGTATTTTTCTGAGTACAAATATTTGATCGATCGTTGATCGTCCTTTTCTGGATCCTCCATAATCTGACCCTACCTTTTGCATATTTGGTCGCCTTTCTAGCGAGCGATAGTATATCTGATATCTAATGATTCGATTATCAAATTAAGTCTATAACTATCTAATTTATATTAAGTTCTAAATAAAAACAAATAATTTAAACTATTACATGTTTGTTTCCATATATTTTTCCAATAATACAATTTGTTAAATTATTTTAAGTTCATGAATTTATAGTTGCAACTGACAGGACTACTAATAACTTTTGTTATGAATATCATGCCCTGATTGAACTCTGTGTTAATTCAAATTAATTAATTATATTTAGAACGAAATATCGAATCCATACATTTTGTAGGAGGAAATAGAATTAAATTATTTATACCGAAAATTAAAAATGGTTAAATAAGACTGAAAAAAAGAATAGAAAAAACCTTCAAATCAAGACAACAGGAATAAATATCAAGAAAATCATATTCAAATAAACTTAAACATGAAGAAGTTGAGTGATATTGAGTATAATTGGAAGACTATTAAGACGTTCATAAAACAGTTTTTTACTGCGATAGTAACTTATCAGGTTTGTAAGATTCAGGAAGGTTGAATTCTCGAAAAGGGTAAATGAGTTATCAATGAATAAATGTGATTAACAGATAGACAGATACTGAGAAAGAAGAATAATTACAACTATTCAATAAATTCCAAGGAGCTGGTCAGAATAAGGCCAAAATAAGTACCAAAAATAAGTACCAAAAAAAGTTGTAGGAGTGACTCTCCCACGTACTGCGAAACACTGTACATGGAACTGCGAAGCGAAAGTAAAGAAGGGGCACTTTTGAGGAACAACAGTCTGGAATCTTACAATGATTAAACCCATTCACATGTTAGTTACGAAAATCTACTAAATCTCCAGGTGGTGAAAACATTATATCAGTTCTTAATATTTAACAATATGATACATTTAAGAAAACCGAGTTATACAAAACATTAGCGAGGATAGTTTTTAAATTAAAAATTGAAACGATATGAACTGAATAAAGTTGATCTGGCTATACTAGTAAAAATGCACCCTAAAAATAGAACGAAAATAAATCCACCTATCCACCATAGTATATTTTAAACCACAAGAGATGCTAACATTTAAAGATAAGGATTACTCTTATATACAAAATATTAATATCTTCCGCATACAGATCATATTGTTGCACTAACTAGATTTCAAACATAATTAGAAGTTGTTAAAAGATTAGCAAAAACTGTTTGAAAATTGTACCCGGAGATTAATGAACAAAAAGAACAAAACCTGATAGTTGGCCAATTAAGAGTTTAGATCGCAAGCCTTGAGAGATTCAAAAATTCTGTTAAAATGACTTGGCATGAAAAATTAAGCCATGAAGCGTAAGATTAATTCTTATAAAAGTTATTACCATACAGTATGCAAGTGAACTATAAGACATGCAGGCTAAAGATCATTAGAAGTATGATAGTGAAATGTTGATAGAAAGATCAAGAACGAGGTTGGGAAAAGGAAATGGTGAAAATAGAAAAGAGAAAAGCATAAATCAGTAGCTTATACTATGTTTTGTTGTGGTCTGATGACTATGCAATGTATTACACAAAATATCAGTAGGTTTATTGGTTGTTAAAACTGTTCTAAAGTTATCTGACTTCATCAAGAGCCAAAACTGTAACAATCAAACTTATTGTCAAATAAGTCTAAATCCAGTCAAATCTTAAATCTAGAGGTGACAAATACCTTTGAGAGACATACGACTTCTCTGTGCAGCAGCATGCTATCGTAATCTGCATCATTTTCACTACAAAGTTGGTCAAATATTCTGTCATTTAATGAATTGCTTCTAATCTTATTGACTACTAACGTGATGGAGTAACATATGCAGGTGTTCATTCAGATTTTTTGCAACCAAATGCTGAAGATGAATAACATAATGGACAGCGAGTATATTTGGTACTGCTTGTTTCAAATGCTCTATGAAGCACTTGTAACGCCCCATCATTGCTGGAGCACCATTAGTAGCAGCTGGCACAATATTACGAACAGGAATTTCTTTCCATTGAAAAAACTTGTTCATGGTATTAAAGTCGTATTTGGAATCGATTCTCCCCATATATTAGTTTTAAAATTTTTATCAAATATTAACTCTTGATCATTTTTTCTTCTTTATAAATCGAACGTATGATAAGAGTGTGCTTCGTTATTTGGTAGAGTTGATTCATCGAGTTGAATGGAAAATTTGCAAGTCTTTAAGTAATGGCATAATGATATTTCCACGTCTATAGACATTTATCCATTCTTCTTTGCATTGAATTACTACTCAGAGGAATTTTCCTGACGATATCTTTTATGATGAAGAACAGATATTTTTTTGACTGCCGGTAAGATTAATTCCTCGCCAATTGTATGTGATGTTCCCGCTTTTGTAATTAACAATGAAATATTTTATATCAAGCTCGTAGTCCACCATCTTCTTGTTTAGAAGACGGCGCAAAAAGGTTCGATACAACTTCTTTTCTAGCCCTTAAAAATAGGATAAATATTTGTCCTTTTTATCACAATGCATTTCATTCAATTGCTCTTGTAACCTAGGAAGCTTCATGGCTTCATCTGAAAAAACTTTTTGGCAAATTAAACATATATGTAATAATTGGTTCGTAGGAGAGTTCGTAAATCGATATTTTAAATACTCAATACTGTACTGTCGGTGTTTACAGACATTTTGATTTAGACATTTTGACATTTTGAAATACAGAATTTGCCACCGTTTCAATAAATTAACTTTTCAACAGATTTATAGATAGTTATAAAAATAATGACAATAATGACTTATCACTCACTAAATACTTTACCTTTGTTTGTTTACTATGCTTTCTATGTTACTATGCTACTATGTTTATTTACATTCACTTGCTCTGGATCACTTCTCTCATGAATCACTTCTTTGCTTACTAACTTACAAAGACTTACTAAACCGAATTACGTATACGTATATCTAATGCTAATATAAAATGTGTAATGTTTATTTAGGTGATAACAATAAAATAAAAATGTTATATGACTACATAAAATGTTTATTCATAAAAAAGTAAGTATTTTCAAAGTATCTTCTTATATTAATTTCCTTAACAGGAAGTTAAGGAAACGGCTGCTGCCACAGCTGCCCCCCTTGAGTGTCTTAACGTTCCCCGTTTGTCCCTGGACACGCCTAAAATATCTCTAACCTGAGATGATCACCATTTATTTAGGTAACGGGGACTTGAGTTAGGGAGGGTGGAGTTAGAAATAAATTATGAAAAAGGATCATGTGCATCCTACGATACTTCTCCTTGTTCCTTATTAATTACATGTCAGCCATTTCGTCTGATGTAGAAAATCCTTCATAATGTTAGCCAACATTATAGCAAAGACTTCACATTGTTTGTATTGATACCAGTCTACCACCAGAAATTAATACAGTTTTAGGTAAAACTTGGGACAAAAGACTAAATTGATTTTACTAGATGATTAACAACCTTATTCCAGTCTCTGGCTTATATTTTGTATTTTGACCTGTTTATTGCAAAATTGTTTTCTGATTTCTTTGTTACGCATTCTATTCCGTAGCGAATGACCTGTAATTGATCTCAATACAGATATCTCTATAGTTCTCGGTAGCAGTTTAACTTTTGTGATTTTGGTTCTAGTTTCACATGTAGATATTATTACTCATCGACTTTACTTTGACATAGTATTATTTTGTTTTCTACTTTCAGATTTTTATTTCTTGTTTATTTTTTTTCATCCTACTTTTATCAATTCACTGATAAGTAAATACCATTACTTGTCCTACTATACTGTTGACTAGTTCTAATTTGCATGACTTTGATTTTGTGATCGTCATGCATTTCGTTCTGCAAGATTACTTCCCAATGTTATGACGGTTCATAAGAGTGGGAAGTGGGAATGATTGTGGGAATAACTCTTATTAGGAGATCGCTTCATTATCGGAGGCAAGCACACCTACTGGGGTTCTGCTAACATCACGCCGAAAGGAAGACAGCTATACGCAGCTGCAAAGATAATGACATGTCACTTCCAATCAACAGGCAAGCCAATGTACTGACCTACAGATAGAAATAAACTGCTAAGCTTAGTCGGCTTTTTCTTGGTGCACAACATTACATCCTCATATGTCAGCATTCAAGAAACCTTTGACATCTGGCTACTCATCAATTGAACTCTCACAAAGTGAGTACGTAATCACCAAGCAATAGGCCCTCTATTTCACTAACGGGAAAACTGATGGGGACGGATTTCCAACAGAGCTTGAAAAGAGAAATGAGCTAAATATAACCCTGAAGATGAAAGAGCAGCTAGACTATGAAGTTGAAAAATTAGTGGTTGACCTGCAGCAAGCTGCGTGGAATAATACACCCACCCCAAGATTCTCCTTTCCTTAGTTCTATTTCATGATTCCTTTAATAGTCATTCTTTAGTCGGTTTTTAAGGGGTTTCTAATACTTTCGTTGCGTATTCACTCAATATTGTTTAATACTTGTTTCATAATTGATCTTTATTATATTGTCGTAGATCGCCCAAATTGCTTCTCAGAACTCTTGTGTGTTTATTTTTTGTTTATTTCAGGGAACTTTTTCATTTTTTTTTTCTTCTTTTTCCAAAGTAAAAACACAATGTTCTGTCGAAAAGTTGTGTTTCTACCATAACTAGAGAAATACTTAGGGATTGTAGCTAGAATATTGTCATAATACTGAGTTTTCAAGTAGGTACAATGATACCTACTTAATGCTCCTTCAAGGCTGAAAATTGCAGGCTTAATAACAACCAATTTTCGCTAGTGCAGGTATAGTGTGTTTCAAGATCAACAAAGAGATTGGCTGCAATAAACTCTTAACAACCCCTTCCGTAACGAAACCCGGCAAAGTTGCAAGAAATGTAAACAGGCTGAAACAGGGTAAACAGGTAAACAG
The DNA here is from genome assembly GCA_031761425.1 of Cosmopolites sordidus. NCBI lineage: Eukaryota > Metazoa > Arthropoda > Insecta > Coleoptera > Curculionidae > Cosmopolites > Cosmopolites sordidus. Next base: position 86,240 of record JARFXV010001997.1, read on the forward strand.
GGAAGAAAGCGACAAAGACTTATATTAATTCATACATTAGTATGAAGACCAAACTGTTCTTACATTGCATTCATTGCAACAGCGACTGAGGAATGATGAAACCAACATTCTTTGCAACAGAACTAGACCCCGGAGAATATTATCTCAAATGGGTTTTGCATATCGAACTATTAATAAAAGACAAATATTAAAGGAATCACAACGATTGCTACGATGACGGTTTGACTACTTAAACTCTATAAAAAAATACAGATGAGAAAATCATCCCATTATCGACCTTGATGAAACATGGTTCGATACACATGAGACGCCAGCAAAAGAATGGGTAGATACATCAAGAAAATACCAAACCATAGCCACAGCGAACAAGGGAAAAATAATTACAATTTTACATGCTGGTTCCTTGGTTGGATGGGTTCTAAATTGTTTACGGTTGTCCTCCAAAAAATATTAAACATCTTTGGACTACCATGACGACACCACAGCAGAACTTTTGAAGATTGGTTTATAAATAGCCTTTTGTCCAATGTGCCTAAGGAAAGCGTAAATGTAATGGAGAATGGTAGTTATCATTACCGCCAAAAAAAAAGTTTATAATGCAAATAACACTAAATTGGAAATTCAGAACTATAAGTTAAAAAAACAAATATACTTCGAAAATACATATAAAAAATGTGAACTTCTAGAAATATTAAAGACATTTAATATTAAAAAGGAATATGTATGTGATACTATTGCTGCCGATATGGGACATACAGTTTTACGCCTTCTCGCGTATTACTGCATTTTTAATCCAATTGAGTATATGTGGCATCAGGTAAAATCCAATGTTACAGCAGAAAACATTTATCCGACTCTAAGTGCAAGTGCTGCAACACTAATTAGGAAGGTTGTAGATAGTATACCCAAAGAAAGTTGGATAAATTCGATTAACCATGTTATTAAAATAGAAGATTCCTATCATTTACTAATAATATAGAACCACTTGTGATTAATGTATATCAAAATGACATTGAGAGTGAAACCGAATTGAATTTAAAATTAAATAAGTTATAATTTGTATTGTACTAATAGATACATTTATTTATATATTTATTTGTATTGTACACAACCAATAAATAATGTTTTAGTCATACATAACAATAATAATAATAATAACTTGGCTTACCGATGGACGATGGACTATTATATCCAGAAACAGAAGGCTTCGCGACAGCTATTCAAGATAAGGTAATAAGGACAAAAAATTATGAAAGACATATTCTACACATGGATGTTGTCGACAAGTGCAGGAAGTGCGGTGGTGTAGGAGAAACAATTGAACACCTTGTTGGATGGTGTCAAGTCCTTGCCTCTAATGCTTACCTAGGCAGGCATAATCAGCTGGCGAAAATTATACACCAGCAAATCGCTTTAAAGCACTCGCTATTTGATAAGATGCCTCCACCATATTACAAGTACACGCCTTCCCCCGTACTTGAGTCAGCCGATACAATTCTTTACTGGGATAGACCAATTACAACAGATCGGACGGTTAACCATAATAGGCCGGATATTGTTCTAATTAACAAAAAGCAGAGGAGAGCTTTCATAATTGACATTGCGATACCACTCTCTCATAACATCAGAAAAACTGAAATGGAAAAGGTCACGAAGTACGAAAATCTTGCAATTGATCTGAAAAATCAATGGAAACTCCAGAAAGTGGAGGTGTTACCTTTTGTTATATCCGCCGAAGGCCTAGTAAGGAAAACCTTTTCCAAAAATCTGGAAATTCTTGGTGTTTCAAAATCGATTACCACAGTAGGACAACGAGCAGTTCTCTTACAAACTTGCCACATTGTTCGTAAGGTACTAAGCTGAATGGGAGGAGCTGAACTGCTTTCTCATTCTGACATTGTAAACCCGACCAGCCTAGGCTGAGATGATCGATGAATCATGTTTGTGATAATAATAAGTGTGGCTAAAGTGGCTAAAACCATACATCAAACAATGCCAGTAGTGACAGAAGCGGTTGAGGGTCTTGAAACGATATCGGAAAATATCAGAAGCACAACAACAATACCAAACCAGAAACACTCAGAAACACTCCACCAAAAATACAGCAAGTTAAAAGTCAAAACCACAATTTGGATACATTAAAAGATACTAGAGATAAATTCTTCAGTAATATGGCACTTTAAGAAGGAAGTGATCCCTCAATAGACCTGTTACTTCGGTCTTGAACAATATTCATAAAGCCAAAGAAATTGTATCGGGAAAAAATCTAGTAATAAGGGAGTTCCTTAAAACAAATTCTGATATATATGACACGCAGTTGGCATTGTATTGTTCAGCTGTTACTGTAATAGAACTTAGCAGACAGCGTACTTATTATCCAAGCACAGTGAGACAAGGTCATTTTAAACAAACCCCTCAGTGGAAGAGAAGATTGGAAAAAACATAGAAGATTTGCGCGGCAAGGCAGATATAATGAAAGAATACTTTTAGGCTAGCCATTTAGAAAAGTGACAGAAAAAGCCAAAGCCATAGCCAAAACAGAACATTGCTCACAAAAGCACAAAAGCATCACCCACGAAGAAGTGTAGAACGCACCACCTTGCATCACCATCAAGGTGGTAGAGGCTTGGTCGATATATGCAAGCAATTTGATCAACAAATTGAAAGCATGCGATCATACTTTTTCAAACAAGTAGAAACGTCGGAATTATATAGAACGATATGTCAGATCGATGTGTTAACGCCACTGCAATTAAAAGAAAATCAGGTTCAAAGCTATGCGAAAACCGATTAAGAAAAGTTGCAATCATGGAGAGAAAAATCCCTGCATGGGACACATCAGAATGAGGTCAACAAAGAATAAGTCGACGTATTAGCGTCGAACTACTGCACGATCACACGATCACGATCAGTTTCGATACGGATGTCCGACCTCCGAAACCATTCAACACATTACTGGGGGATTCACGATGTTTGCGGCTGTCGATTATAAAGATAGGCACGACTTTTCCCTTAAATCCAAAAAAAAAATATGGAGACTGAAACAGATAATGATATTATACAAGGCGGTAGGATTTGGCGGTGGAAAAAATCGGAAATACCAAAGGAAAAGGAAGAAAAACGGAAATACCAAAATGCAATGTTTCAAAATAACCAGAAGAAGTTTTATAGAGAACTAGAAGCCCAGGGTAACCAGTCAAAACTTGAAAATGTGAATGTATCCACCTTTGAAAAATACTGGAAATATGTCTGGAAAAGATTTGATGGCTATGAAAACATGGCACCGTGGGTTGCAACAATTCGAAACTAAACTGATCACTTCCACAAATGAAATTCAATGGCCTCGAAGCGATTGAACTCCACTGCCATCAAGAAAACTCAAAACTGGAAGACGCCTGGGCCAGATGGACTACACAATTTCTGGATCAAAAACTTCACAGCTGTTTACCAGGTACCTGCTGATGCATTTAAAGAAATAATGGTGAATCGTAATACTTTCCCCGACTTTCTGATGGAGGGAAATACATATTTGTTAAATAAAAAGTGTGATGCTAAGCATCCCAGTAGCTATAGACCGATAACATGTTTATCCGTGTTGTATACATTATTCATAGCCGTGCTCAACGAAAAAAATTACCAACATTGTAACTATAATATCATATTTGAAGATTAACTGACGATTGATGCTGTAATTCTTACGCAAGCACGGAAAAAAAACCGCAATTTGAAAATGTGTTATATAGATTACAAGAAGGCCTTCGATTGTGTCACACATGATTGGTTATTAGAAGTTTTGAACATCTACAAAATTTATCCGCAGATTACAAACTCTTTAAGGTATCTCATGAGTAAATGGAAGACTAATTTATTTGTTCACTAACAGTACATTGGAACAACAAATATCGAGAGAGGAATATTTCAGGGAGATTCCTTTTCCCCAGTTTGGTTTTGTCTAACGTTGAATCCAATGTCCACATTACATAACAATACCAATATTGGCTACAAACTTGATATGAGAAATTCCAGAAAACTATCTCATTTACTATACATGAACAACATAAACTCTATGGAGAAACAAGAGAGAAACTAAACTCATTAATAAAAACAGTCGAAATATTTAGTAAGGATATCAAAATGTCATTTGGACTCGAGAAATGGTCCACTATCAGCATACAAAATAGAATAATAAAGGAACAACATTCAACAGTCTGCGGTATACAAGAATAGAATTAGCATCAGAAGACTGCTACAATTATTTAGAAATGCTTCAAAACCCTAAATTTGATCATAGCCTATTAAAGAAGAATTTTTCCACTTTGTACCAGAAACGTCTGACAAAACTCCTAAACACCAAACTGGACAGTGGAAACTTCATAAAAGCGATCAATGGCTGGGCGGTGCCAACACTGACATATTCTTTTGGTATTGTTAAATGGTCTGAAGCAGATCTTGATGAACTGGATAGATTGACACGAAGAATATTGACAAAGTTGCTGTGTTTACATCCCAATTCATATACGAAAAGGCTATATATTCCAAGAAAGTTGGGAGACTTGGAAGGCTTCGCGACAGCTATTCAAGATAAGGAAGTAAGGACAAAAAATTATGAAAGACATATGCTACACATGGATGTTGTCGACAAGTACAGGAAGTGCGGTGGTGTGGGAGAAACAATTGAACACGTTATTGGAGGGTGTTCAGTTCTTACTCCTAATGCTTACCTAGGCAGGCATAATCAGCTGGCGAAAATTATACACCAGCAAATCGCTTTAAAGCACTCGCTATTTGATTTGAAGTACACGCCTTCCCCCGTACTTGAGTCAGCCGATACCATTCTTTACTGGGATAGGCCAATTACAACAGATCGGACAGTTGACTATAATAGCTCGGATATTGTTCTAATTAACAAAAAGCAGAGGAGAGCTTTCATAATAGACATTGCGATACCACTCTCTCACAACATTAGAAAAACTGAAATGGAAAAGATCACGAAGTACGAAAATCTTGCATTTGATTTGAAAAAGCAATGGAAACTCCAGAAAGTGGAGGTATACTATAATACAAGTGAATACATTTTTGGAATCGCATTTATCGAGGATAACGAATCTTAACGACATACATCTTGGGCTGTGTTGTGGAACAGTAACTGTAATCGAGCTTTCAGATCAAAAAACTTAGATCTTTTCCAAAACCTGGAAATTCTTGGTGTTTCAAAATCGATTGTTACAGTAGGACCACGAGCAGTTCTCTTACAAACTTGCAACATTGTTCGTAAGGTACTACGCTGAATGGAAAGAGCTGAACTGCTTTGTTATCTTGGCATTGTAAACCCGACCAGCCTAGGTTGAGATGATCGATGAATCATGTTTGTGATAATAATAATAATAATATTATTAGAGGCACTCATGCACTTGTTATATGGATGTAGTGCCTATGCGATCTCCGCATATATCTATCGTCATAATGCTTCTCTGAAAGTACTGTACTTTCATCTAAGGTACTCGTATAAGATAGACCAGACACCAGTGCTGCACTTCGTCGCAGAAGAGATAGAGTCTGTTGTAGCTAATGGCAGTTGTCGGATTTACTGGAATTTCTCGTTCTCGACTATTAGACAAATACTGGCTAATAAACCTGATATTGTTCTCCTTAATAAGGACACGAAAATGATGTTTGCTATTGAGTTTTCCATGCCAGCGAAAACAAATATTACCATTAAGGAGGAACAAAAACGACTCAAGTATCTGGATTTCCTTTACGAACTGAAGCAACTCTACGCAGAGACCACCGTGCATAGTGTTATGTTGATAATAGGCGTTCTCGGTGGAATGAGAGATACTGTGCTCACTCAATTGCGAAAAATTCCATCTTGCCGTACATCTGATGAAGCATTGGCTGCAGCAATGCAGAAGTCTGTCATCCCCGGGTCGCTGCGTCTGCTTAGAACACATGATTGCCGGTCTTATGATAGCTAACCTTGCAGGTTGCAAGGAGCTCTCAAACAGCAAAACCAGCACGAATTACTCTACCAGCGCGTGTTAGCTTATCGGAGGGCGAACACTTGACTGGGTACAAAAAATAAAAATAATGTAATAATAATAATAATAATTTGCCTAGTAAGCAAAACATTTTCCAAAAACCTGGAATCTCTTCAACCTGGTGTTTCAAAATCGATTACCACAGTAGAACAACGAGCAGTTCTTTTACAAACTTGCCACATTATTCGTAAGGTACTAAGCTGAATGGAAGGAGCTAAACTGCTTTCTCATCTTGGCATTGTAAACCCGACCAGCCGAGGCTGAGATGATCGATGAATCATGTTTGTGATAATAATAATAAAATAATGAAATAAATAAGCAGGCGCAGATAGTCTGCTTGGTGAGTAGCGCAACCACCTTCTTGAGCTAAGAGGAGTAAACCTCTGGAGAAAAAAAATCCCCCAAGCTCAATGTGGAAATCCATCGTATAGAGGGGCTGAATGGCACATGGTTAAAGTGTCTTTAACGATATTTCCGGATACCTAGCGCCCTCCGGTAGTAAATAGTTTTCCCATGGTAATTCGGGGCTCTGCCTTGGGTAACCATTTTTTTCCCTTGAACCCAAAACTAATGTTTGTGGAGAAAGAAACAGATGAAAGTATTAAACAAGGGGGTAGGGTTTTGCATACAAGAAGCCTTCGGAATGGTTGGACCCAGGCTGGAAGGAAACGAACATACATGAAATGGACACTTTCATCATGGGTACGTTTTACAAAATCACTAAATTAGAAGCAGATCTGCCAGCATACCGAAATGAACTTCAGAGGTTATTTACCTTGCAATATCCAGATATTTCAGTTACAACACAACAACAACATAACACAAGTATATCTGATCAAAGAAGGGTCATAATAAGAAATAAACTTATTCCAGAAAACATACTCGCAGAGTTACAACAAGAAGTTGCGGAAGAATTACATTTCGCAGACTCCCATATTAATGAAGAAATTCAGAATAGTATACCAAGCACTCATACCGACGATTCGCATAATTTAATCAATAATATTACATCAGAGCAAACATATATTTCAAATGATGCCCAATCCGATAGAAAATTAGTTCGCTTGATCCGCGAAACGTTTACTACAATATTAATGGAATACTCAGGAACTGACCCAACAACAATGCCTTATATACCAAAACAAAGTTCCGCCATTAGACTGGCAAAGATCGTTAATATTCTAAATCAAGAGATTCTTCCGGAAAAGGGCACTATGTTCAACTCATTCGAAGACCTATACGCAGTTGTCTATTGCGCGGCTCAAACTGCAGCAGTTGTAAATGGATCTAAAATAATCAAGCAACCTTATGAAAAAAGCCATCACAGCAGAACACTAAACCGGGATGGCAAAAAAGATTAGAGCGCAAGATTGAAAGTATACGGGCAGATATAGGCAGACTTCTAGAATTCATTCGAGACAATCCCAGCAAAAAATTGACGATAAAAGCAACCAGAATATTAGAAAGGTTTAGAAAACAAAAAAAAAGAAAAGAAGTTATCGATACCCTAAAACAAAATCTTAAAGTATATAGTTCCCGCCTAGATCGATATAAAAAAACAATGAGGCGTAAGCAACAAAACTGTCTTTTTAGAAAAGACGGGCAGAAATTATATAGAAACCTAATAGATAGAGTTAATAACAAAAATCTTCTAGGAAGTTCTAGTACATCATCCAGCCAAGATATACAGACATTTTGGTTCTCGATTTAGTGAAATCACGGTCAATATAACAATCAGGCCAGCTGGCTGCGTGCGGAAGAAGCAAATATGAACGCAATTAAACAAATGTCCTATCCTGACATTACTATAACTGTACTACAGAATATAACTAAGAACCTGAGAGGGCTCTGGAATTGATAACATTAATAATTACTGGTATAAAAAGCTCACATATCTTCACCCTTATATAGTAAGATATTTCAATGAGTTTATAAGAGAACCAAAAGAAATTCCTCGATTTCTTACCCAAGGTAAAACATATTTACTCCCCAAAGGAACCATCTCTAATAACCCAGCAAAATACCGGCCAATTACCTGCCTTCAAAGGATATATAAACTGCTAACATCATGTTTCACAGTACTACTCACAGGACATATTAACAAACATGATATATTAAATGAAGAGCAAAAGGGTTGTCGAAAGGGAATGCAGGGATGTATGCCAGACGGATTATCCTCACCGTCATAATTAGGTGAGCAGTATAGTCCATCAGGAGCTTGTAAGTTGTAATAACTTTATAACAGAGCGAGTTCCCTAACATAAATACACCCCAGAGGCGGTACTAGATTCGGCCGATCTCAGGTTATAATGCGACCGAAAAATAATAACCGACAAAGCCGTATACTGTAATAGGCCAGATATTATATTGCTGGACAAAAAGAAGAAAACAGCATACCTAATCGACATAGCTGTTCCAAACACACACAACATTCAAAAGACGGCTGAAGAAAAAGTAAAAAAATATACACACCTCAAGTTAGAAATAAAGCGGATATGGAAGTTGAACCAGGTCCATATTGTGCCATTGATAATTTCAACAACTGGCATTATACCAAAGAACCTAAAAAATAACATAAAATTTCTGGGGCTAGGAGAAAATATGTTTAGAATAATGCAGAGGGCGGTAATCCTTAATAGCACTCGTATCGCCCGAAAATTTTTGGAGGATTGAAGCTGTTTTGGATACGGCCCGCACTTCATTTAAAATCCAGCTTAGCTCGGAAAAAAAGATAGAAAGGAAAACAAAAATAATATTAATAATAATAAAAAGAAAGTATCGGAGGGGTACAACACATCAGCAGCCTGGATATCAGATATCGAAAACCTGCAAGAAGGCTTACGGGAAATGAATGTGGCTGAATTTACAACAGAAGAGTTCCGTAACGCCATAAGAAAAACCTAAAACTGAAAAGCACCAGGGCCAGATAGAATCCAGAATTTCTGAATCACATATTTAGATGCTATACATGACAATTTATCACGTTACTTCAGTAAAGCACTAACTAACTCCAAATCTATTCCCCAATTTTTATCTGAGGGTAATACATATTTACTATATAAGAAAAATTACAAGATGCAGTCAAATAACTATCGACCTATAACTTGTCTTTCAGCACTCTATAAGTTACTTACATCATTAGTAAACAAAAAAATATATGATCACTGTTTAGATAATAATATTTTAGAAAAAGAACGAACATGATGTGTAAGACAATCTGCGGGATGTAAGCACTATTATAGATGCAATTGCTCTGAAGCACGTCCAGAGAAAAAAGTGTAACCTTAACTTATGCTACATTGACTACAGTAAGGCCTTCTACTCTGTCCCTCATGATTGGCTAGTTAAAGTTTTGGAAATTTACAAAATCTGCCCTAAAATCAGAGCAATGTTTACTCACTTAATGAAGTTTTAGAAGGCGAATATATGGATATCGGGAGAAAATTCTGGAAGAGTCAACGTTGAGAAGGGAATTTTTCAGGAAGACTCTTTGTCACCAATGTGGTTTTGTCTGGCCCTAATTCCTATGTCCACGATTCTCAATTAGTCTGCAAGCGGGTTTAGGTTCCAGTTAACAAACAGCAGAATGTTATCACATCTGTTATATATGGATGACCTAAAACTGTATGCAGAGTCCCAGAGCAAACTAGAGTCGCTTATTAAAACCGTAAAAATATTCAGCGATGACTTTAAGATGTGCTTTGATCTAGATAAATATTCTATCCTCAATATACAAAAAGGACAAGTTAAACAAAATCAGGAATCATTTTGTTAGATTCACTCATTGAAACCGGATGATACCTATCGGTATTTGGGAATAGCACAAAATAAAATGCTAAACCATACGACACTCAAACATCAGTTCCAAGATAAATACAAGAAAATAATAACGAAGCTTCTTAATACAAAACTCTCAGTGGGGAATATATGTAAGGCAACTAACACATGGGCAGTGCCGGTGTTAACATATTCATTTGGAGTGGTCAAGTGATCAAACCCAGAACTGAAAGAGCTAGACCGCATGACTAGACGACTTTTAACAAAATTCCGTTGTCTGCATACCAATTCTTCTGTGTTGAGATTGTACATTTCTCGAAAATATGGAGGTAGAGGGTTTATTAATATCAAAGAATTGTGTCTTAGTCAGGAAAAGAAGCTTCGCCAACCTTTTCTAAGTTCGAAAGATCAACTTATGACACTCGCAACTCAGTTTGATCACAATTATACACCACTAAAACTGAGCCATGTAAACTACACTATCGAAACAAGGACAATACAAAACAACATAAATCCATCCATGGTAGATATGTAGAATTATTAAATGGCAGTACTATTGATAAGAAAGCTTCTCTGCTTTGGTTAGACGAGAATCAACTATATCCGGAAACTGAGGGTTTTGTTATTGCTATCCAGGATAAAGTCATCAAAACCAATAATTACAAGAAATATATCCTTAAAGAAAACACTGAAGATGTATATGGAAAGTGTGGCAAAATAGGGGAGAATGTTGACCACATAATTGGTGGATGTCCAGCTTTAGCAGAAAACGCATATTTAGGAAGGCATAATCAGCTTGCTAAAATAATCCACCAAAAACTGGCATTTAATCATGGTCTTTTACCAACATCTACTCCGCTGTATTATTACAGGCCTCCAGCTGCTCTGGAGTCTGACGATGTGCTGCTCTACTGGGATAGACCGATAATAACTGACAGGGCTGTCCACTACAGTAGACCAGGCATAGTCTTAATAAATAATAAAGAAAAGCGGCGAACAATTATTTATATTGCCATACCACTGTCTTACAATATACATAAAACGGAGGTGGAAAAAGTTTCTAAGTATGAGAATCTTTCTTATGAATTGAAGAACATCTGGCAACTTGAAAAAGTTATCATCGAACCTTTAGTAATTTCCGCAAAAGTTTAACAAACTGCGGACTAAATAGAAATGTCATAAAAGTGGGACAACGGACTATATTGTTGCAAACATGCCACATAGTTCGAAAATTTTTGTCTTAATGCCAACGGAATACTGGGTTATAATGAAATTTATCCCCAGGCTCCGAGCCGAGCTCCAACATCGCGAGGGAGGAATCGGTTTATGGTTTCCAGCTCTTTGAGTTGAGAGAGTGACGGCAAATCGATAATAATAATAATAATAATTTAATCATACTTATAATAACAATATTTTATTTTTCCCAAAATTATTCAGAAGTTAAACTACTCCGGCTCCGGTTATTGTTAAGAAACTAGGAATATTTTTATTGAGATTTATAGGGGCAATTAATGTTGCCGAAGGGCAAAAAATATGTTGAAACGGATTTTACAATATATTAAGGAAGAATTTCACCTAAGTTATATAAGCTTCATCAAATCCATGTAATCTAGAATTGAAAAAAAAAATGCAATGATTGTTCTTTATAACTTCAAGAATATTTTATGTAGATAATGTCATAACTTAGAAGTAGATATCTATACCGACAAAATGAGTTATTTGGTTCCATTTCCAAAAACTTGTGATACTAAAAGTTTTAAAATGATCCTAACTTAAAATATTTACGGCCCATTTTTAATGAAGTATTAGGCGTATTGGAGTGTGGTTTCTCTCTGCAAATATGAAGGGATTCATTTAAATAAATTGATTTCATTCAAAATGTAGTAACGTTAATTTGGTATCAATAAAAAATATGATTTTGAAATAACGAAACTAATTACCTTTTTTATCGGTAAAATAAAAGAGTTTTATAGGTGGGGTGAAATTGGCCGACAAAAGTTTTAATAGTAAATACATTAATCCAAGTTTTCGTAAGTCTAGATTTTGTAGACATTTGTTTTCAAGTTTTTTTTTATATACTGTGTGCAAACAAATCCACTTTATTTAGTTTTCAAATACTATTAAAGTAGGAAACATGGGTGAACAAACATGACATTAGAATACATAGCATTGCGGTTTAACTTCATGAAATAAAAATTGGATATTCAAATTTAGAAATGTGTACGCGAATTTTATCTTAATCTTTTCGTTTTCTTTTTGTTAGGTGTTCGAATAATACCTAATGTTAGCTTGAAAATTATTTAAGTTTAATCCGAATAAAACCAAAGTAATGAGTAGTGTAATGAAGTATGTATTTTTTAAACATACTATATATATATATATATATATATATATATATATATATATATATATATATATATATATATATATATATATATATATATATATATATATATATATATATATATATATGTAATGATAGTTTCTCGGGTATCCCGTGTTAGCTGAATGTCCACTGGTGGACGGTTTCGCTGACGTTTCGATGGAATCTCATCCATCATTTTCAGAGCGTTTACTCGACGGTGTTTCGACGACAAATGCTATCAGCATTTGTCGTCCAACCAAACTTTGCTGTCAACCAAACCGTCCACCAGTGGACATTCAGCTAACACGGGATACCCGAGAAACTATCATTACATTTCACACCCGTGAAAACATTCGTCAAAACATGGGGTGGGGGTGAGACAGGAGGTGGACGTTTAATTGGAAGGGTTCCGGATGGGCAATTTGGGAATAAGAGGTTTCCATGCATTTGGAACTTTAAGACTGTCGTCCTTCTTATTTAGGTAACCTGGGCGTTTATTGATCTCAATTTCTTTTTGAATTACGCGGGGTTTGTAAGGATATATAGGTAAGATTACTTTGGCCCTCCCGAAATCTATTTTGTGACACGTTTGGGTATGATGTTCTGCGAAAGTTGAGGAGAGATCCGAAAGGCAAGATGAATAGAGAAGTGTTGGAATACTATCCAGGCTTGTTGCACTATTTTTGCATCTAAGGAAAGCAAGATTAAGTTCAGAAAGGAAGAACGAGCGGTTCATTATTGAGGGATGATGTTCAGTGAGATTAATAAGAACTACAGATGAGGATCTAAAGTCTAAACCAAATCAAACTAAAGTCGAGGTTAGACTCGCTAGAGACAGGGGAAAGAAAGTGTTGAGCAATGTGATATTAGCATTCCGGTCCTGTCTGAGATCCAGTTGCCGGAGATAGAGAGACCGTTTATGTATAAGCTTGTCTTGAAATCTGCGTACTTTGTTCTAAATGTCGGAGTTTGAAAACTGAAGGAATAGAGACTCCATAAGAGTGAACTTGGAAGCTTGTTTGATGGAAAGCACAATGCACTTTGCTATAACTCGGAATTTCTTGAGATTTATTAGTTTATCCAACGTTGGATGATGCTTAGATCTGTTCAGAGCAATATAATTATCTTTAATGGCTTTATAGCATTGCTCATTCAAGTAGGGGACAGGAGAACGATTGTAATGAAGGTGGGAGGTAAGGATAAATAAGCTAGTGGTTTGTTTTATGCTGTTAGAGAGGCTCTATTTTGCCATCAGGATCATTAGGAGTAATGGTAGAAGCTGTTATTAGTGCGTAATATGCAAAGCAGAAATGACAGAGAAGTCTTCTAGAAGCTTGAGAGAGGAGCATTTGTTGGAAATATTTTCAAAGTCAACAGTTACCATCACTATCCCACAAACCAACCATCCATCACTCACTTCCTTGACATCTTTGAGAGTTTATACAAGGTAGTAAGTAGTCTATGTATTACAAATAAAGAAATAGTTTTAAAAGTAACATTGTCACCATCACGAGTCATACCGAAAAATTTGTTCAAGGTAATCTACGGATTGGTTGGCGGATATGCAATCCTAGGTATTGCCCCTCTACCTTGTTTTTAGATGATCGTCGAAATATCTAATTGAAGTGAGGACGGCTGTTGAAAATATAGAAACAGGTGGTGTAGATGGTGGCCATTAAAATACAGCTCTTATGAACTGAGTCATAATTCTGAAAAAACAAAGTGCATTTTAGTCTCCAGTAAAAATGACCCTTTCACACATTATCCTGTCAGTAAAAAAAATTATTCATATTTTTGACTCTGGTTGCAAGTAATAGACCCATATATGATCAATCGCTACAAATCTTCCCAAAAACAACTTTTCTGGTTCTGTATTAGATACCTGCCGAAAAACATACATTTTGGACAAAATAAACATCTTTGATCGCGATTGCCTTTTGTGTTTCCGCATCACATGCTTGTTCACATATTTTTTCTAAAGTAAAAATCCTGAGGCCTGCCTACTTGCTTGATATGAAAAAGTAGAATCACGCTATACATGGTCATATTAATATGAATTTTATATAACAGAGATACAGTTTCTATTTTACTTTTATGAATCTTTGATAAATAAAATCATCACTACATATTAAAATAATAAACTTTGAACGAAACAAGATATCTACTTGAAAATTTGTCTCCAGTAATGTTAATCAATGATAACTATGAACATTTTTATCGGGCAAAGTCTAATTCATAAAACACCGCGTACATTGTACACGTATTTTATAGTCATCATATACACACCGTAAGTAAACGGTTTTAAAATATATCTATTTGACTGAACACTTGTTGATGGGGCGACAAACGGTTTGAATCTTCATAATGGGTAATGTTAATGTCTTCTCATATTTACTTTTTTTAATAATCCTTTCCATAACTTTCTTCTAGATCGTGATTAGCTGTATAATTATGTGATATTATGTTGTTTGCTTCATAATATTTTGAAATGTCATCTAAAAAAGATATATATCGCCAATTGCAAAACCAATGAGGTCCTTCCCTTGGAATTTACCTAGCAAAAATTGTACTAAAATAGTTTTCAAATACCTTAACTATTTCACCTTCACCAATATGCATAAGTTATATATTCCTAGCTACATCCTTTAAAAATCAAATGACCCATAACTTAGTATCAGTAAGGCAATATAGAAACGAATGTACAGGATTGCGAAGAAATTAACCTCAAAGAAATCGTATATCGTAATAAGTCATATATTTGTGTGTAGAGCGTCGTTCTAAGGAATTATGGTGTTGCCAATTCATGCTGACACTCTAAACGCGAAAAAATGCATGTCGTAAACGTATGCACCTATATACGGCAGATCATGCAGAGCCTTATACGGCTAATGCTGTGAACTAAACATATTCAACAGGGTGTTTATTTTTGATATAAACCCATCTTAAGGCGTCTTTCTGAAATTTTACAGTACGTAAACATGTACGTACACACACACACACACACGTGAGACGCACACATACGCACGTGTGTGTATGTGTGTGCCATGCAACAGCCTTATTGAGATTAAATTATCTCCTCATAGTGCTAACATGGTTAGTGAAACGTGCGTCGAGAAGTTTCAAAAAGTTATTTTTGAAAGTTATTTAGTGGTTAATCTAGAGTTTAACAGTTTTATTGTTTTTTCTTTGAATCAAATGTATTAAAAATTTTTTCTTGGTTGTTTTATCGACTATATTCCGCCGAAGTTTTAAAACTACTAGTTAGTTTAAATTTCTCCGACAGTTTAGTTCAGTGTACGGAAATATGGGTGTTTGGGTGTTTATATTTATGATTAATACCTTAATGTGATACCTTACCATCACAGTCTTAATTATAAATCCGAATAACCGTTCTGGAGAATTGGCAAACAAATTTCTAATATTGTATTTGTTTAGTATTCTCAAGAGATTCAAAGTTTAACACACAAAATAATAATTATAATATTAATAAACAACGCTTGGCATTAAACGCATTAAGCAGCATGCTTAATAAAAGCCAATGCCGATATACTATAAAAAAAAGCAGCCTCAATCGCACATCAATTTTATATGGACGATCTGAAGCTATATGCGAAAGGACGTATTCAACTGCGAGGTCTCCTTGAAACCGTCGAAAGATTTAGTTCAAACATCAAAATGGAGCTTGTGTCTGAGAAATGCACTATTATACATATAAAGAAAGGGAAATCTGGAGAAGTAAAAAACACCCAGCTAATAAATGGCACAATCATACCCGGTCTCAAACGTGAAGAATAATGCAAATATTTGGGGTTTTACCAATCCTCAAAGACTGGCCAAAAAAGAATAAACAACATTTTGAAAGGTAATTTCATAAAAGGTTGTGTCTTATTCTGAAAACTCAGTGGCAGGAAAAAAATCAGCGTGTGTGTACTTATGTACGCATGTAAGCAGTTATACTTCTATGGCGTAATTAATAAAAAAACAAGTCTTGGCAAATGGCGAAAGTGTGATAATTTTAAAAAGAAAATAATAAATTATGGATTACATCGGCGTGCGCAACTTCATTCCCTGTTAAAATACACTTTGATCGGTTTTCTCAAACGCGTCAAAAGATGTATAACTTCAAAAATAGATTTAAAGCAATAAATACTTGAATCATCCCTTCAATAACATATACCTTTGGAGTATTGTCGTGGACGAGACCAGAATTACAAGAGTTGGATCGTAAATCCAAGTTGGATCGTGCCAAGGTATAAGGGAGGCAGAGGACTTCTGAATTTGGAAATCTTCCACTCTGAACAAATAGCCCAGTTGCGTAAATACTTTGAAAGCAGTAACACACCCATTAATGCAGCACTGAGGAAATCTGATGTGAAACTATCACCACTTAACTTGGCCGAACGAAACTGGTCTCAAGATCATTTGAATACGGAGCAACTGGAAGCAAACTGGAAAGGAAACGAATTGCTTGGTAGATACCATTACAGCTTGCAGCAAAAGGAGATATGTAAAAAGTCATCAACATCATATTTAACATCTGGTTCCTATTTCCCGAAACTGAAAGAGCACTAGCAGCCATCCAAGATCAGGTTGTTACAAACAAAGATGTATCGAAAATACATTTTAAAGTAGGAAAATCTGAATAAAAAGTGTAGAGTGTCAGGCAGGTGCAGAGTCAATACAAGATATAATATCTGGTTGTTCCGCATTCCGCAGTCATAATAATATATGCAAAATTCTGCATCATGTATTGTGGGTAAAATGTCACCTATTATCGGAGAAAATGGGGTATTATAATTATTTATCCAAGTTTGTCGTTGAAAATGAAGACATAAAAATGTATTGGGACATAACCATAGGCACCGATCGGACTGTATTACATAATCGGTCAGATTTGGTTGTTTTGGAAATTAAAGCTAAACAAGCCATCATTATTGATGTAACGGTACAACTAGATAATAACTTACCCGCGAAATACATTGAAAATGTTCAAAAATATAAACATCTTGCTTTTGAGATTAAGAACGTGTTGCATTTACATAAAGTAAAGACAATGCCAATAGTCATATCAGTCAACGATCTGATGCACAAAAATACCATCAAGCATATTGAATATCTGGCTTTAAGAAACTAACTAATTTTACAGGTGCAGAAAGCAGCCATTCTAGGAACAACCAATATGGTTCGACAGGTCTAAATAGTGGATTATTTGCTTATCTTGATCTGCGGATTCGATAAGTAAATAATTTACCGCGTAGGCGTTAAGGAAAAAAAAACAACGTCGAATGTTACGAATAGTTCGTGTCGTCCAATAGAACTTCAGGATTTTTTTTATGATGGACCTTATTAAATTGAATTAGCCAACATCATCACATTGAAATGTGAAATTAGAATAAGGTATATGCAATGAAATGTGTTTTTAATGAACATTTTATATATAATGTATTTAATAATGTAATGTAATTGTGTAGTCAATAAATTCAACATTATACATCATAGAACAACCAAAGTCAAAGAAATTTTCACTAAACACTAAATAACTTTTTTCAAAGTTCTCGACGTACGTTTTGCTAACCATGTTAGCATCATTAGGAGATGATTTAAGGGGTTAGGAGTAGTCAGAATTTTCAATAAATGAGTTTCCTTTTTTTGCATTTTCTAGTAGTGTGATGTTTTGAAAATATTGCCCGAAAATTTCAAGTCAACTGAAGGAATAGTTTCCGAGATATCCGATAATTATTGAAGGGCTCTCGAACCCCCGATGGCAGGTAGCTGGCGGCGGGTGTAAGTCGTAACCGATTTCTACCTGCGTACTAGATCCTATGAAATGATTGTTATGTATTACATAATTATTATTATTATACATAAATCAAGTGTAAAATAGCCGAGGCACGGTATGACTTCTTCGTATAATTTTGGGGTCGGTGGCTGAAGTAAAGTTTATTCTGATCCTTATTCCTTGATCCTTATTCTGAAATGTATAATTCAAAAACTATTAATTTTCGAGAAATTTTATAAAAATAACTTTCGTTTTAAAATTATCCAGAATACTAAAAAAAATAATTTATCCCCAAAATATTTTTTTTAAACAAATGTTTGAACAATTGCCTATAAACAATTAATTTTCCGGGTTTTCGAAAAAACTAATGTGGTATTCGGATTCAGCGGTTCAAAATACATAGAAAAAACATTACTGAGGCTATGATCAACAAAATTCATGAATCCGATATCCGATATGAAAATATGATATTATAATCATGAGATTGTTTCGATGATAAACATCTCAAATGATCGCGTATGAAACATCCTACATGGACATTTGGATATGAGAACGCTGTGAGCACGATGAGTCCCGCATTTGCTCTCTGCAGGCCAAAAAACAGGAATCGAGTACCACCTCGTTTAGCCATGCATAATAGCAATTCTGGGATTCGCATGGCTATTTTCTGGGATTCGCAAGGCACTTGTACGTACACTTAAGGTATTGTTGGTCAAATTTGAAAAAAAGTTGAGAAAAACTGCTGTTTCACCACGACAGTAAACTCACCGATTCATTTGTCATGGCAAGGGCAAAATTGGTCAATCTGCGCTACGAATTGATGTTGTATGCATTTTATTCTCCGGATTTGCCACCCTTCAACCTATGACGCGAAAGAAATTTACATTATGGTAAATGCAGAAATTATCGCTAAAATAAAGGAGTTCGACAAATCGTACTTGAAGGCAAAAAAGCTCGTTGAAAATCGTTGGATGGAATGTATCGAGCTAAAATAAGACCACGATGAAAAATAAATGAATTTGTGAGCAATCAAATAATATTTCATTTAAAAAGTATGTTCTAGTAGGCCTTTAAAATTTATCCACAACAAAAATCGCTTATCTGTAATACTGAAAATTATTTTATTTAAATGTTCTGCTTTATAAATAGTTTCCATCTTCTAACAATTTCAAAAACAATTTCATAGTTACGGTTCTATTTTACAAGTGATATCTCACTTTTACTTTACACCACTTATTTCATTATTACTCTTATTAACATCTGTTTTAATATTGCAAAAGAAAGTGTTATGTAAGAAGAAAGCCCAGGCGGAAAATTTGGTGCCTTGCAAATATATATTTCAGCATGTTTGTACCATGTAGCGTCCTCCTAATACACCATATACCATCCAGGTTTATATACTCAATTTAAAGATATACGAATCATGATATTTTGGGAGCTTAAACCGCAACTGACTTTTAGAGAATTTATCGATAATGGCACAATTTCTGTACAACAATATTGTTGTTGTATTGTATATTGTTTGTTTATTTATACTTTTTATTTTCCTTCTAAAAAGTACATCACATTTTATGTTAACGATATGCTATATAGTGATTATATTTGCCATGTGATTCAAATAAACAGTCGTCAAATAAGACTGTCAGGATTTTAGAATGAGGTACAATAATAACTACCAGTAATAATCTTTATTTTGTCTTAACCCTTTAACGCACATGCCCGAGCGTTACTCGGGTATGTTGGGCAAAATTGTGCATACCCGAGAGAGACTCGGGTAGACACAATATTTAGTTTACTCTATGATTCACCAACGATTCAGATTCAGGCAATGCTACAAATTTATGAGAAGGGTGCCGAGACTTTGGAAAATTACATAACATTGAGTGGCGGGTTGTTATTATGTTGGTTTATGATTCATCGCCAGATGTTTACCCTAAAATCTTAACACTATAGTGTGCAATGTTTAGTTGACAACAGGTTGTCGTTACGGATGTACTTAGGCTTATCGTTTTACGATTTTTTAGTTTGTCTGTTTAGTTAGATTTGATCTAAGTTTTTGATGTTATTCAAAATACCTTTCGTGTATAAAAATACCTATCATATATTATTTTGCTGATTTCTAGGTCAATGTAAATATAAAAAAATCGTATTTATTAGTTTTCCTAAATATTTCTTTTTGTAGAACGTACTCTCTTATTGTGAAAAATTATAAAAGATATACATAAAACATCGTAAGCCACAATGTCGTAGAATACCGATGATTTTGAATACGCAGAGTTATCCGAAAATAGTTCAGACGAGATTGACATTAGCGATAATGATTTAGGATGTTCGTTCATCTGATAGAAGCGATCTTATTTTTGTATGAGCTTGGTGTAGACTTAGCGTACCTTAAGCAAATGCACCTCCTCCGCGATTTTCTCTTCCGGCGATCGCCGGCAGCACTGCCAGCATAATAAATGAATTTGATGTTTTAGACTATTTCAAAAAGTTTTTTTGATGACGATTTACTAAATATAATAGTAACTGAAACTAACAGATACGTTGAGCAGCAACTAAACAAGTCAGGTTAGTCCTCATCTATCGTCTGGCTGTTTGTTACGCAGAACGATCTTATAGTATATTTCGCTTTCAACATACATCAAGGGATTGCAAAAAAACCTGATGTAAGAATGTATTGGTCTTTGAATGAAATATTGTCAACCCCAATTTTTTCAAAACTAATGTCCCTAAGAAGATATATGCAGAAAAAAGTATGTGCATTTTCCCAGCAATTGAACAAAATTTGGCCTATATTTCAAAATCTAAATGAAAAATG
Organism: Cosmopolites sordidus; assembly: GCA_031761425.1. Taxonomy (NCBI): domain Eukaryota; kingdom Metazoa; phylum Arthropoda; class Insecta; order Coleoptera; family Curculionidae; genus Cosmopolites; species Cosmopolites sordidus. Next base: position 107,017 of record JARFXV010001997.1, read on the forward strand.
TTCAAATTTATACGTACCCGAAAGAGACATTTCAGTTAATGAGAGCTTTATTTTATATAAAGGTAGACTTGGTTGGAAGCAATATTTAACACAGAAACATGCACGTTTTGGGATCAAATTATACCTTCTATGCGAAGTGAAATTTGGCTATGTTTATTCGTTCCTAATTTATATAGGAAAATGAACGATCCTAAACGATATATACAAAAATATGTACTTAACCTCGTAAATAGTTCAGTAATTAGCTGATAACCCATTAGATCAAGGTAACTGTATAACTACAGATAATTTTTACACGTCTCCTGAAATAGCCGATTTCCATATTTCGCAGATAGTTATGGAACCATGCGGGTAACCAGAAAATAAGTGAGATACAAAAAACGAAACTGAAGAAAGGAAAGTAATTGCATTCCAGAGGGGTAAAGTGATCGTAATGAAATGGAGGGATAAGAAAGATATTTGCATAGTATCAACTCGGCACAACCCCGAGAAAGCTAGAATGGATAATATTATGAAGGCAAAAATAGTTGTTGATTACAATGATACGATGGGAGATCAACACCTTCACGATTATCCAGTAACCCAACAAAGGGGAAAAATATTACCAGAAAATTTTCCTTTATCTACGTGATATTTCTGTATATAATGCCTTTGTTTTATAAGGAGCCACGTTAACCATGGTGTTAAGACGTCAGACTGGCGATACGGCAGTTAAATTCTAAAATTCTTGTGAATGTTTGTAGGTAACAGTGTAAAATCTGACCCCCAATTCGAGGGCGGAGACCTAATGAGAGGTTTTCTACAGTCACTGTTGATTATCCGAAGGGGGTGCTGACCGGGGTTTTTGGTAGCCGATGACCGTGGTCCGGAACCTACGTTAAGCTGTAGGTCTAGTTGCTAAATAACCTTTTCAGTTGCTGATGCGCCTCTAAACCTAAAATCGTTACTTTTACTTTGTTTTGTATCAAAAAAACTGGCGGAAGGAAAAACTACTTAGATTTTCGGTTAGCTCTAGTGGAACGTCTGATAAAGAATTGTATAGAGACATGAAAATTGAATAGAGAATTGTGAATCCAGGACAACAAAACTTGGTCGACCAAAGAAATCTGGACCGCTAAGACTAACTGTGCGACATTTCTCTGATTTTATTTCACCAACGGAAAAACAGGTTGAACCAACTAGATGTTGAAACTAGGGAAAAAGAGGAGGAAAGAAACTGGCTATTATTGTCAGCCATGTAATGTCGGGTTGTGTGCAGTACCCTGTTCCAAAATATATCATACTAAATTAGATTTTTAACTTTTGCTTGAATTAACTACTTTTATTTCATTATTATAATATCATTTTGAATATATTTTTGACTATATTGACTAATAAAAATAATGTTTTTACATTCATATATATTTTATATATAATTATTATTAACAATTAAAAAATATATTTCTTTACCGTTTTTCCGAAAAATAAACTTACGTTTAGTATATAGATCAAATAATTGAAAATAAAGTTTTTCAAATGTTATCTCGGCTTCGTCAGCTGATCTATTCTAGAGACCCAATTTTCGATTACTGTTTCACACATATCGCATGGTATATTTTCAGTGGTAGCCTAAATATTTCGTTTAAGGTCAAAAGTTATTTGGGGTTTATTTCTGTAAACCAGCGATTTAACATAATCCAAAAAAGATCTTGCTGGCTAGTTAATATTTCATTTCGCAAAATAACGCGTCTAGGAAGCATTTTTTTGTTATAAATCTATTGCCTATATTGTAATAAATCTAAGGTGTACGACAAGTCGCACTATTTTGTTGAAAGAAAATATTGTTAATATTTACATTTATTAGTTCAGGCTGAATATATTCTATTAGAATATTTCTATATCATTCATCCCATTTACAGTAACTATTTCCATCACTGTTTAAATAAAAAGTCTTATCACTTCTTCAGCCTATAAACTGCACCAAACAGTGACTTCCTGAAGGTGAAGAGGTAATTCCTGAATCGAGGATCAAGGATTTTCATCGGCCCAATTAAGTTATGTTTGTGCACAAACCCAACCAAGTTAAGCCAAGAAGTGCGCTTCACGGAAAATGTGGGTCGCCTACAGTGGTGGTTCGTGGGTTTATAAAGTGGGAGGCCGTAGAAGAAAATGGTGTTGCTGAAGAATTTTGAAGGTGAACCTGTGGTGTTTTGCTCTGAAAATGTGTTTACTGTGATAAGTGCTGGAGGGGCGGCGCCCCAACGCTCGCCACAAACCGCCACCACCAACTTTCAATTTCTACGCGCTGTCGAATCGTGTATCTTTTCATGATGAATTAACAATATATTGAATGCAGCAGTCTCTGAATGACATTTACATTTTAAACTATGTTACCGCTGTTATGTATCAAAGTTCTGACACTCTTATTGGAAAACTCTTTATATCCTCTGAATATTGCTCTCTTTTTATTTACCAACAAAAATATATTTATAAAAAAGTAAAATGGGACCAGCCTCTGTTTTTATTCTTATTTCACAATGCCAATACGCTGATCTAAATGTCCACCGATCCAACTTAATAAGGCCTGCCATAAAAAAATCCGAAATTCTATTGGAAGAAAGACTTATTGATATTGTTCGTCAAAATTGGATATTGTTTAATATTACTAATGTAATAAATTTCGATTTGCTATTCTCTCCAGAGAATACTAAACAAGTTTGTTTGGTAAAATTTGATTTTAGTTGTTACTAATTTAATAATAACAATCTATAACTATTGTGTAGATATAAAATTTGTATACCTACATACCTGCATGTCTTAATTATATCACGTTTATCATGTTAGCTAGCATGTCTGCTCTTCAATACAACTATGAATATTTAAAAATATGAACTACCTTGTAATATTATAGTTTCGAGTTGTCGGTGGTTCGTAGGATTGCAGGAAGAGAAATATACGCAAATAGCTTATGCAAATATTTATTTAGTCTATTATGTAATTGCCATTATCTTTTACACAATGTAATGGTAGGTCCATAAAGCCTTATTGCCAAAAAATGTAAACATGTTGTTTTTCTCATCTTTTTTTTATGTTAAAGCATTTCCCATATAAACAATTTTGAAGGGAAGGGAATCTGTTTTTCTATTTTCTGTTTGCTAACTAGGGTCGGAATTTTTAAATTCCAGCCATCGCCTATCTCATTTTGAACCATGAAGGTCGGTGTTGATGGTTTGGTTGCATGGAAAAATCTCAAAGTGTATTTGTCCATTCCAATACCATCGAATGCAAAGCACAATTTTCTTCGAAGGGGTCTTACGTTGTACTTAAAACTGTTGACCGTTATTATACACAATCCACTTTTCATCACTAGTTGCCATTCACTTCAGAAATAGAGCCTCAAAATTTTTCATCGAATATTAACTACCTTGTCACACTCGAAGAGATTCGTTTCAACAGATTTCGCTCACTGTGTTCGGGCGAAGGAACAATGATGTGTTCCTTAAATAGAAAGCTAATAGAACAAGTGAAAAGGTACAAATATCTGGGATCGACGATCAAGACCGAAGGAAGAATGGAAGGAGAAATAAAAGTTAGACTGGGACAAACCGCAAAAAATGTGATGTAATGTGTGTAACATGATGAAGAATTTCTTGGAAGGAAAGAAATACCAAATCACATAAAAATAGCAGTAATTAAAAAGCTAATCTGACCAATAATAATATACGGTAGCGGTACATGAAGTCTACCTGAAAAACATATGTATAAATGCAATGGAAAAGAGGTTCCTGAGGAAAGTAGAGGAGAAAACAAAAAGAGACAGAATCAGAAATCAAATAATTGGAAAAAACCTACAGATTAAACTCATAATTAATAAAATATCAGAAGGACAAGTAAGGTAGTTCAAATATGCTTGTCACATGCCGGAAAACAGACTCACAAAGAGAAAGTACAAAACGCTAGTGCAAGGGAAGAACTGTGAAGAAAGATGAAGAAGAGCATGGAATGATGGGATTAGAGAGGAAGCTGGAAAAAGGGTAATTATATGGGAAAAAATTAAGGAACTGGACATGGAGAGAAGTGTATAGAAGGCAGCCACAAACCACACGCCTGACACCTAGCGGAATAAAGGTATATGATTAAATAAATAAGTAGATGTACCAATATTTTTTCAGGTCGTCAAAAACAGTCGGTTTGTCAATATTTGACCTGTTTGCTATTTCACGAACTGTAGTGCGTTGATCTTCCCTTATTATATATCTATATATGAATATATCATATATTATTTCCTCGACATCAGTGCTTGAAGGAAGGTCAGATGATTGAGTAAATGCAAGTTATCGGCCGACATTTTCTATTTCATGTTGATTAAATAAAAACATATCAAAGTGAATCTCAACGTAACTATTGTGAATACCACAGGAATTAATAACATGTATATAACTATTACTAATCCATCACATATTTTCTTACAAGCATTAAAAGAGCAACTAATGAAAAATCCCAGCTGACTTTCAGGCAACCAGATGCATGAAAGCATAGTTTCTCAACCTAGGGGCAGCAATCTCAAGGGGGGTCTCGTTCAGGAATATTGGGTACGCAATGTTTTTAAAAAATAAAACCTGTTTACGAAACATCTTTTGTTAAAGTATTTTTAATTTTAATACAATCGTTAGAAAGTAAAATATTACCAGTTAATAACAACAGAATAAAATAAACTTAAAGTGATAGCCAAAGTTGTGTAGCGTTCACAAATTCTTGATCGCTACTGGTAAGATTATTTCAGGCGAATTGTAATTGAAAGAGCTCCTGTATCGTTAAAACAAGGCCAAGACAGTCTAACTCCAAATCTCCAGGTGATCGGACGTTTTCGCGCCTTACCCTTTCCACAGAGGTACGTAGGTTTGCTGGCCAAGCCATGCTTAGGCTTATTTTTTATGATTTTCTTGTACAGGGTTATGACCCGGTATCAGAGAATCCGACTAATAAGACTATTTCGGGATCCACGCATAGGGATACCGAATTGCCCGTAGTCGTGCTCAGGGTTTTTGGACACTCCAGTACGGGATAGGCAAGAAGCGAAACAATCAGGAAATGAGACCAGACAAATACACTTTTTATATTGTCGTATACAGATAAAAATCTCAGTTACTATTTTTTTACAAATACACTTTTATTATATTTTCGTATGGAGATAAAGGTCCACGTTACTTTTTTTTAAATTATCTATTTGCCGTTTGATCCTATTTGATTACCCTTAAGTTATATTTTCTTTTTACTATTGTCTGAATAAAGTTAGTAACCTCTAATTTATAAGTACAGGAACATAGAGACGAGCTCGTGTCGTTTAGACCAATTTGTTTAGTTTTTGATTTTCCACGATAAGGTTTAGCGAACCACCATCCCTAAACCTTCATGTGTCTTTCATTTCATAGTTTTATTATTTCTATCTTTTAATGTGCTTTGTGTCGTTTTTTTTTATATGTGCTTATGTGAATTAAAAGTATAAAATCAAGTAAACAGTTTTTTTTAAGATAGTCCCCCCCTGTTCAAGGGTCTTTTCTAATATCAAATATATTAACGAACTGGGTGGCGCCCTTTTGTCGCGCAGCTTTATCCTGTCCAGGATCTTCTTCCCGCTGCTCCCGATGAACAGCTGCCGTCGCTGTGATCAATATTTTTTACTTGCTCCGCAAAGAGAAAATAATTGGTCACAGTTGTTTGAAATAATAATTTAATGCGATGGTTGATTTTGTTTTTCACTTAAATAAAGATTTTTTTATACTTGTATCATCATTGCAAATACATATAAGCAAATTATTTACCAATAATAATAGATTATTTCTATATTTAAATTTTAAAGCCACCATAGACCAGAAGTATTTTTCACACAAGTAAGAAGTAGCGAAGGGGATTAATGGTTTTAAAGGCTTCCGTATTCACATTATCGTGCAAGCCAAAACGTATCTAAATCTTTAGATACATTTAGTTAAACATTCTAGTTGTAGAGTTTTGTCGGCCGATATTTCAATAAATTGGTTGTGAATCTCACTAGGTAATTCTGCAGCTGCAACAACACTTTCATGAAACGGATTGAGAACTCATATTTTCGAAAAATAATTGTTGCTGTCTGGAAAATAATCCAGTAGCTGAATTTTCAATTCGCGTAAATGCATTTACATGCTCTCGAACATGCGATCAATAACATAATTTTTTCAATCCATATTTTTGGTAATATAATCGCAATTAAAGCGAATGCATCAAAATTGCGTTTTTTAAGGCGTATAATCCAAATACCAAGTTTCTTGATGAAGGCACTGATCTTTTCTGTCACTAGTAAAATATTTTCGTTACGGCCTTGTACACTCGTATTCAAGTTATTCAAATGTGAAAATACATCACTCAAGTAAGCCAAGAGTAATAAAGTTTCTATATCTTCTAAAAACTCTGAAAAGCTATTTTTATCTATACAAAGATTTTCAATTTATCTCGCAATTCAAAAAACCTCGTTAGAACTTTTCCTCCCGACAGTCATCTGACTTCAGTATTGAAAAACAGTGAGTCGTATTTAGCACCGATTTCTTTGCATAATGTGGAAATCAATCTAGTCTGCAATGATCGGCTTTTAATAAAATTAACAATTTTTACGACTTCTGACAGAACGCTTTGTAAATTATTTGGCATCTTTTTTGTAACTATAGTAGTGCGTCCAGTCCATATGTGGCATAATGTCTTTTAATTTAACTATCACACCACTGTTTTTCCCCTTTATCACTTTCGCGCCATCAGTACAGACAGTTTTCGTTTTGTGTTGCATCAATAAAAACTTTAAACAGTCCTTCGCCAGTTGCGCGACTAGGGATTGATTTGAAAAATAGCGTATTTTCTTTAATTAACCACTCGTATTCGTATCTGAGAAAATATAAAAATTGTGCCAAGTTCAACACGTTCGTTCGACAAGTGTGTAACCAAATAATTCTCTTCTTCAAAAAAAAATTCACACATTATGCTCCAGCCAGTTTTATTCAACATGTTTTCTTTATTTTATTTTAAAAAATGAGATTTTAGTCACAGCAAAGCAGCCGTTCGCCTAAGGTATTTGGGCGTAGGTCACGGATGGGTCGATCAGGAACATTAATAAGGAATCACCCAGTTCTTCAAAATTACTCAAGATATAAATAATCCCTAAAACTGGGAAAAGGTTTATTTTTGTTAAAAAGACTCAATAATAGTTCTAGCAATTTAATAAATACAAGCACAATCTCAGAGAACAACACATAATATAAAATATAAAAATTAAACAGTTGTAACAAAAAAATGAAAAGGTGGTGTCCATAACTGTCCTACTAAGCTAGGCATGTAAAGCAGAAGGTTTGATTTTAACAGACCTTCTTATTCTATAAGCGCTCTTATCTAATTTACAATAGATTTCTAATTTGATTATCCTAAACCAACTTAAACTAAACTAAATCAAAATGAATTATATCAAAGTAATGTAAATTAAACTAAATTAAATTTAAGTACTAAATTAAATTTAAGTAATAATTAAAGTACTTTAAATTGTACAAGGTTATTACATGGTTGTAGTGAGTATATATAATATATTACCCGGCATTATCCTTTTTTTGTCACACTATTCCATTCATTATTCAGCCTCTGGACTGCCCCGTTACTGAGATGTTCCTTTACTGAGCAGTTCTGTATCCGGAACGCGTGGGTCCCAAAAGGTCTGGAGTCTGCATTGACTGGGTTTTGCAATAAATGAGCCCCAAAATGACCGGGTTGTATAATAACCGGACTCTAATATGACCGGGTTCTATAACGACCGGGCCCTAAAATGACCGGGCCCTGAAACCCTCTACAAAAATACAAAAGAATAAATCTGAGTAGGGCTTGGCCAGCTAATATACATTCCTGTAATTGAAGGGCATGGTTTAAAGACGTCAGCTCGAGATTTGACGTTCGATTCCTTCGGCCTTCGTCCCGTAGGCCTCTCAAGTAAGACTCGCGCAAAACAATCTTACCATAGCGGCCGATAATTTGTAAAAGCTACAAGTTCATCGAACTGAATAACAAAACATTCACTTGATTTAGCCGTTTCAATTATTTAATTGTGAACATCATTGGCCATTTCACTAATACGTCTCGCTATTGTGCCATTTGAAAGTGGCATAGTTTTGAACTTTTTCGCCTCTTCCGGACTTATCATCACATTGGCCATATTAATAGCAACGGATAAAATGAGCTTTTCTGCAATCGAGTGGGGTTTAGACCCCCTGGCCACTCTTAATGCTACTAAATAGTATGCTTTAAGTGCTGCGCTCTCTTTACGGCTTGATTTGTTGACAGTAGTTTGTTGATTTTTCAAGAAGAGTGATTTACGCTCGAAAAATTATAATGATTTATTTTGTAAAGACGGCTGTTTTATTTCCAGAAGCTGGATTAATTTTGAAGGCTTCGTGTTTTCCGCAGGCAGAACTTGATAACAAACAACACATTGCGGCTTGTCAGCCAAGGCAATGTGTCATTGTACAATCTGGTCTTTTTCTTTACTGTTTTACCAGATGTAGATGGTGCATTTCATTTTGTCACAAATGTGTCCATTTTATTTAATATTATTAATTTATTTTATTACCATACTGTTATTAATTTATTTAACACTGAGTGTCAGAAGACATCGCAGTATTTAACACTCGGTGAGAGAAGAAATCGTAGTACATATTTTGCTAAAAACGTAATTAGTGTTTGAACACGCTGTGAATATGCTCGTAGGAGTTTATAAATCATTTAAAAATAAAAACGATTCTTCATAAATCACGGTACTCAAAAAGGACGAATCGTCGCCATGTTAACCGGCCGATGTAAATCTTTGATAAACATCAAATTAGTATATTGTAGTGCGGGATTCGCAATGTTCTTTTCTTAACTTTTTGGCTATTTAGTGGGTCGTGACACTAAAAAGGTTGAGAAACGATACATTAAAGCATTAATCTACGAGACTTCAGATACTAACTGTAGTAACGGTAAAAAATAAATATAACTTTGAACATAGTAATTTAAGTAATTTCTTGTCTTATTTATGAAAATATAAAATTAATTATTTTCGAAATCATGTATTAATGAGATTTAGTATTCATTAAGTACAAGCTGTCCTAATTCTTACAAAAAAATAAAATAATTTGAAAATTATTAAAAAGAGAACAGTTTCTGAATACGCAAATGTCCGGTGTTTCTTAAAATTGTATTTGTGTTATCTAGCTATTGTGAATTCAATTTACAACAATAATTTAGTGGTACTTTTGTATAGTGTATAGTGCCATAAACTAAAGGACGACTTTGGCAAAGCATTAAAGTAAAGGAGAGTAATAGGAAATTATTATCTATACAGTATCTAAATTTTCCACAAAATTATTTAATTCAAACGCAGCAGAGGGCGATTTATACCATAACGATATTGTAGAAAACGAATACTTTCCTAGTTACTATAATGCCATCGGGGAATAATATTGAAGTTTTTTTAAAATATTATTAAATTTTGCACAATTTGGCGGTAAATAACTGTCAAGCAGACAGTAAAAATTTAATGCTGTTTGTTGGTAAGTGAGAATGTACTAGAGAACGGCTGGACCGATTTTCCAATTTTTGTTTAAATGTTCATAATAGTTCGAATAGGGTTTTTAAGGAAAAATTGGAAAAGTTGTTCTGGAAAAACTGAAAGTGCTTTTTTCTATAGGATTTTTGTATGAACTCAAGGCCATAACTATTTTTGTATTTTTTTTTGTTTTGTTCGTTATGGTTTTGGAAAAGTTTTCAGGAAAAAAAATACGAGACAATAACAAAGAAATGTCGGAAAATTCAGACAAACTGCAAAAGTCATAATTTTTGTATGCACTCTCGACCATAACTGATGATAGGAACGACATACTTGGTTGATTCTTTTTTGTTTTATTTATTATGCTACCGGGATGGAAATAACTCAACTGAATGTTTTCAACTGAAAAAAAAAAATTTTTGTTTTGTTCGTTATTCTCCCAGGATGGAAATAACTCAATTGAAATATTTTCAATTGAAAACATATCTGGAAGATCTGGAGAAAAATTTTGAAAAACCTAACTAACGCTATATTAAAATAAAATTACATTTGTTTTTATTTTTGTGTTCTTTCGCAATCTGTCCGACAAATGTAGTTATTTTATTTCTATTACAATTTATTTCGCTACGTGCGCAAATGTGGTTTGGCAAATGATTGTCAAACTGTGAATCAAACCAAACGGTTACATAATGACGAAAAATTGATTCAGTTGTTTATTTTCAGTTGAACGATTCTATTGTATGTTCATCGCAATCGTTTCATGAAATGAATTAGTTTCGTCGTTTTATCTCAAACAAATTTACAGATTTACCTACGAAATACGGTTTTGAAGTGACAAACGGTTATACAGTAACAACAAAGTGAATCAATTATCAATTTTCAGTTGAATTGTGATTCTTCGCAACGCACATTGGGTTGCAATGACACAACTAAATTGACCGACCTGCATAGCAACGCGAAGAGCGAAATGAAATTGAACGGAATCGATTATCACAAACATGTTCAGTACGTACACAAGAAGAAAGAGAATATGCAAACAAGATGATATGCATCGAATGAAACATTATCGGTCAGTAAAAACCAATAGCGCGACAATGAATTTGAATAATCGTGTAAGACAAACAAATGTTACGTTGAATACTCATCGAGCTGCATTCTGTTACTCCATCATAATTGATTGCAGTGCAGATCAATCCATTGCTATGGGATCAATGAACGTTGTGTGCCCACATTGTAAGGTATTGAAATACAGAAATGAAACCCCCTGATTGTATTGCGCAAGTGGCAAAGTCAAATGTTTACTTTGTTTATATATTTCCAATATGTTTTTATAAATTCACAAAACGATCACATACACATTTATTGAAATTTGGACAGGACAACGTCTGTCGGGTAAATACACATTTACTTACCATAAAAGTATCTCCTTATTTCAGTTTTTAACTTGCTAAAATATAATAATTCTTAACAGTTCATAAGAAGCCTCCAATTAAGATTCCTATGAGAATTTTTGCCCCGGAAATTTAAAACTCCTGTAAATGCCTTCAAGAACATTTTTAGCTTTATACCGCCATGACCTTACTGAAAAAGGTACTAAACTCTGGTAAAATACGAAATGAAAGTATTCTTAAATTATTCGCTCTAAACATCGTTAGGCTTTAAAGGGAGCTTATAATAAAAACAATTTTTTATATATAATTTAACTTTCTGGAGGAAAAGTTTGATTTGTTTTTAAACAAACGCGCAATTTATTCTCTATCAATCTGTTTTCTGTTGGAAACATTGAGAGTGCAAATTACAATATGGTAATATCTCAATAGAAATCGAATGGAGTGTTATTGAAATATTAAATTCGAAAAATTTTGAGTAAAATTCAGACATTATCAGATCTAGCAGAAAATTATGAGAGAGGAGACTTAAGAATAATATTAACAATTATTTCATTATTCATATTATAAATGAAAATAAATTTACTAAACTAACCTGGAGTAATCACGACTGTATCCTCATTTCACAATAAGATGGCCAACTATTTATCGGGTTGTCCCTGAAGTTTGTAGGGATTTTCCATTAGTTGCTCTTTTAACGCTTGTATACAAAAATCTGTGGATTCGTAATGTTTATTTACATATTATCAATTCATGTTTTATTTACAATGTTTACTTTCTGATTCGCTTTGATTTATCTTCAGTTGGTAGCTTTCTCATGTCTAAATGTTCATGTAGGATGTTTTGTGTTGTTGATCATCTCAATATTGCCTCTAACTTTTACTTTTTGATCGGGTGCCACGGTAATATTAATTTTGTTTACCACTTTCTTAGTAGTGACCTAAACGGGGTCACCTGAGGGTGGAGCGTCACTCGTCCTGTTGTGATCTCATCGAAACTCAATAAACTACTTATGAACCTTGAAATTTGTGGAGCAGTCCCTTTTTTTCAATTCTTTTCTTCAAACTTTTCTTCAATTTACGCCATGGTTTTTCACATAAAAGTAATGTTTAATTAACACAACAAATTCGTTTTTTTCCTTAAGATCAAAAATCGAAACTATCTGCTTCTGTTAAAACAAGATCAAATGACATATTCGCTTGAAATTAATGAACTATTAGTGAACAGAAAACCACATTTCAGAAATATCATCTTAGCTATCGCACCGCCATTTATATGTAATATATATATGTTTGTGTATGTCCGAACTTCCGCTAGGGGTTTTTCCGATAGGAGCTATCAATTGCACTGTGAGTTTGCTCGCTTCTAGTGTTAAAATAATTCAGTACAGTCTGGCAAATCATCATTGAACTATTAACATCAGAAGAACGCTTAAAAATTGTCAAATTGTATTATCGAAATCGTTGTTCTGCACGTCAAACTTATCGAGCACTTCGTAAATTTTATGGTGCGACCAAGCGTTGTATTCGCCGAATTACCGAAAAACTCCGAACGTATTTCACGATACTCGACAAAAGACCGAAGCGTTCCGAAGAAAATATTGCCGCTGTTGCTGGCAGTGTAAATGAGGATCCAAGTTTATCAAACTCATCGCCATTCGCTGGAAGTTGGGCGTTTGTTATTCGACTAGGTGGCAAATTTTGATCCAAAAAGATACGGCTTGTCTAAGAACGCAAGCCGGAAGACCATCGTTTGCATTGTACGTTCGGTCAATGGGCTCAAATGGGTGCTGACAGTGTTGACGATGATCCAAATTTCTCAACTCTGTAATTTGCAGGAAGTTGGGTTTTTGTTATTTGGTGGAAAACTTTGATGTTGCCACCTTGTACTAGGTGGAAAATGTAGATTCAAAAAGATCCAGTTTGTCCAAGAACTGAAGCCGATAGACCATCGTTTGCGTCGTACGTTCGGTGAATGGGCTCTCAATATATATATATATATATATATATATATATATATATATATATATATATATATATATATATATATATATTTATATATATATTATTCACGTGTGGGCCCTGGTGGACCACGCGAAGTACAGTTAGAGGCGTTTGTTGTTATTAGGTTTCCTTTGCGCCCATACTGATTTCATTCTTTCGCTATGAGCTTTTTTCCTTTCGTGAGACCAAGTTGTTCCAGTCTTCCTACATTTTTCTCTCTGGCTAATCTCCCAAACGTTAACCTTGTGTCTGAAACGGTCTTTATCCTCAATTTCACTTTGTGTAATATTTGCTGATCATAAATTCTTTTTCATTGCAGCAATCCATTTAATTATTTCTACTTTAGCTCTACTCCTATTTTCATAAAATTCGACTATTTGTCTGGTTAGCCTACTCGGATTCATGCGTTTTATGTGTCCGTAAAACTTAGTCTTCATTTGATTTCTTGGTTTTCTCGAAGTCAGTATGTTGTGCTATTGGTTTGTTGGGGTTGGGTTGTTGGGGCCTAAGATTTTTCTTATGATTTTTTTTTCTTTCTTTTCAATTTCTTCGATTCAAATCCCCCTTCTATCAAATCCGCCTTCAATCTCCCTTCTATTTAAAATGAGCGTTTCTACCCCAGATAGAAGACATTCTGGCTTAATAACTGTGTTGTAATGTCTCAGTTTTGTGTTCTTATATATGCATTTTTTGTTGTAAATATTTTGTGTAAGTCTCAATGCAGTTTCCATTTTTTGACCTCTACTCTTATTGATCTATTTTTCCAACCCGTTTTTCATGATTATTTCACCCAAATATTTGAATTGAGAGACTCGCCTGATGTTACCATGTTTTATTTTTAGAAATGGCGTTCTTAGTTTACTGCTGGTCATGTATTGTGTCTTTTCAAAGGAAATTTGGAGTCCTACCTTTTCTGCTGCTTCTTTTAGGATTTCAATATGTTTTTTTTTGCGGTTAATATATCTTGAGCCAAAATTGCTAGATCATCAGCAAACGCCAGACAATCAATTTTGATGTTGATTCTTCCCGGTTTAATGGGCTGGTCAATATTCAGTGCTACCTTTTTTTCGCGCCACTCCTGTATAACTTTTTCTAGAACACAGTTAAATAAGAGTGGCAAGAGCCCATCCCCTTGTCTCATTTCAATTTTAATTTCGAAGGGCTCGAGATATCACCCATGTTTTCAGATCTAGTCCTTGTTCTTTCAAGATTTGGAATAAAGATTCGCGGTCAGTAAAATCATATGCTTTTTTGAAATCCATAAACGTACAGACGAGGTTTTTATTGTAGTTTTTGATGTCTTAGGATCAACTTTAGATTCAGGATCTGTTTAGGGCAGGATCTTCCCGGTCGAAAATTTGCCTGATTTTCACCAATTTTAGGCTCTAACTGTCCCTGTGCTCTGTTTAGTAGACATTGAGATACAATTTTGTGACACACTGGGAGAAGAGATATCCCTCTGTAGTTGTTTACATCCGTTCTATCTCCTTTCTTATGTAGTGGGTGGATTAGAGCATCTTTCCAATCTTCCGGAATCCGTTCGGTTCGCCAAACTTCTTGTAGAATTTTGGTTATTTCTTTCATTGTACTTGGACCAGCAGATTTCAAAAGTTCAGTAGTGATACCATCTTTACCAGAAGCTTTGTTATTTTTAAGTCGTTTTATTTGCCTAATTATTCCATCTTCATTCGGTGGCAATGAATCTGGGTTTGTTTGTTTAGGGTTTAGTGCTGGAAATATGTTTAGAGGCTCAGGACAGTTTAGTAGTTGTTCAAAATATTTCGCAAGTTCTTTGCAATTGTCTTTGTTATTTAGAGCTAATTGACCGTTTTCCTTTAGGACACAAATACTTTGGGGTTGATAGCCTGTTAATTTTTTTTTTAAATGTTTTGTAAAAATATTGGGTGTTATTTTTTTGGAAATCTTTTTCTATTTCATTGAATTGATTGTTTCCATGTTTTCTTTTAGTTTGTCTAATTAGCTTCGATGTTTCTTTTCTTACTACCAAAAAGATGTTATAGTTTATTGCTGTTTTTTGACTGACCCTGACTAAAATATATGACCCCTGACTAAAATATATGACCCCTGACTAAAATATATGACCCCTGACTAAAATATATGACCCCTGACTAAAATATATGACCCCTGACTAAAATATTTAATTATTAACACAACATACGTTTTTCCATTCCAACTTATTTATATATGCCAAATAAGTTGGAATGGAAAAACGTATGTTATGTTAATAATTGAATATTTTAGTCAGGGGCGTCTCCTTGGTAACTGCTGCCATAACTTTTTTGTTTGTTATATTTTTTAAAATTTTAAATCAAATTATTGAATCGCAAAGATTTCTAAATAAAAAAGTCCTCTTATTTCATCTCATTAGGATAGACCGTTTTCCAGAAAATTTACTTTTTCTAAATCGATGCACGATTACATGTATATCGAAATACATCTAAATAATTATATAGGGACCCTTGCATGAAAATATTTATTTAATAGCCAACAATAACAAGACTAATTACTATTAAGGGTTTGGCACTTATACACAATAGATGTTGAAAATGACCTCCATTCATCTCAATGCACCCTCTTATGCTTTTCTTCATAGAATATCTTACCTTACAAGAAAATACCAGACCATTGGGTCCAGCAAATGGTTTTCCAAGAAGTTCAAATACTGTTGTCTATTTAAACGGTTGAGAAGCACAAATGGTATAGTCAAAAAATTCTCTAGTATCTCTGCCAAGATACAGATCCCTGCCAAGATCAAGAAAATTTTTCCTGATGCCCCAATTCAAAAAATTCATGTCGATTTTATTCGGCCCAGACATGAGTGTTGTGAGAATTAGAAATTCCATTGCGTGTGAACATAGCTTCGTGTGTAAACGTTTTGTACAAAATTTTTAAATGAAAATTGCATAATTACCCCCTTAACCGTTGGCAAAATTGGATTCTTTGTGACATGTCATCAGACTTTAAGGCTTAAACTTTGTGCAAATGGTATATATATATATATATATATATATATATATATATATATATATATATATATATATATATATATATATATATATATATATATATAGATTTTAGGAATACCTTCTTAAATAGCAATTTATCTAACACTTTTTTCTGGGTTTTCTGCTATATTTTATAACACTCGTTTATTTTCTACAGTTCTGGTTCTCCGGCTTTTTCTACAGTCATGTTTGGAATTCTGTACGAGGAAGTACTCCTTCAGAAAGAACCTCTGCATACAGTCTTTTAGCTTCAAATGCGTTCCCACTTGCCTTCCCGTACATAAAATGCATATTCACCATTTCGTTTAAAAATAAAAATTTTAGACTTTATTGAGTAAATGGTCTAGTTTTACGTGACAGTCACCTACTTAATTATTAAGATGCATTTCGATATGGAAAACGGTCTATCCTAACCAGATGAAATAAGAGAAAATTGTTTACCTAAAAATCCTTGCGATTCACTAATTTCATTTAAAAAATTAAAGAATATTACAAACAAAACAGTTTTACCAAGGAGACGCCTCTGTATGTGACGCCCCTGACTAATATATTCAATTATTAATACAAAAACCCTTTTTCCATTCCAAATTATTGAAGTATATCCACTTTCACAACATTATTATAAACCGTTTCGAAAATATTGCGAAAAACCATTTTCCGAGTTCCCCCTGTAAGGGGCTCTAGATCCATTAAGAAGCAATTTTAATGTTTATAGAAACTTTTTTTGATGTTTTAATCCCTAGAGTCACCTCGCAAAATATTTCGATGTTATTTTCGGACACCCTGTATGAGTATAGCAATTCTATCTAATATATATATATATATATATATATATATATATATATATATATATATATATATATATATATATATATATATATATATATATATATATATATATATATATTATAAATAATATATATTATAAATAATATCCTAAACAGTATGCAGAAGTTGATTACAGCATAATATGCCGAAACTTGCGTTTATTTAATCAGGTATACTTAAATCGTTTAAACTGTCACAAACATCGACCAACACATCTCTACACTTTTTCCTTTAACTGTTTAACTCTGGCTATAACTGTTTTACTAATTTTTGAAGATTAAATAATTTTTTATTTAATAACGACTATTTTAACTCTTTAAGACCGACATTAATTTACTGATTTTAAATGTTACAAAATATATTAAATTCTGCTCTCTAAAATGTAAATATGCAATTTATTTCTCAAATGTTACCTTTAGGTTTGAGGAAATGTCCTCGCCATGGAGGCACTAGGCAATAAACAACATCAAAATAAGAAGTAATTTATTTTTCTAATCAAGTACAATTATGAATAAAGTTATAGATATATTGATAAAGAAAAAGAGAAAAGCAGTTTTTTTTGTTACTGAGACAAAGACCTATATCACACCTAGAACAGCTCCTGCGAGATTTGTGCGGTGCTGCATGAGAAGGCGCATCTTCTAGATGTTTCTAGATGTTTTGGCATGTATGCAGATTTGTCGTATCTTACTTCTGGTCATCGGAACTGTCATCGTGAAATTAGTGATGATTAATACATCTACAGTATCGCGTAGTCTTCCTCTTCTGGGCATGTCGGTCTTGACCGCAATCAATCCGAGGATTATAGATGATCTGAATATTTTGAAAGTCATTCTTATCGAATTTGATCTAGCTTTGAATATAATGAGTTGACTAATGACACGTCCAGAAAATACCAAAATATGCCACCATTTCTAAGATTTACGATCGACTTCATATATGGACTTGAGCATATCCATTTTGTCTATAAAACTCATTTTGCCATTATAATCTTTTACTAAGATAGGTCACTTAATTTTTTCACGAGTGACGTTCTTATTTTTCCTAAAAACTGTTTCGTTTTTTGATGGATCATCATGATTACTTGGGAGAAATACTGATTTGTGGTCTTTCCATTTTAAAAATGGATTCTTACTAACTCTCTAATCATTTAACATCTTTGGGTAGTTAAGCCTTCTCATTGTTCTGCAAGCATAAATGCAATTTTCTTGGAGGTATTTGTGCAGTTCAAGGGAATTGAAAAATTATTAAAAAATTATGTTGTGATCCTTTACTACTAAATGTTGTGCCCCTTTGCTACTAATTCTTATATTAGTTATTTTACAATGCGAGCTCCTAATTTGTGTTCTGTTGCTACAGAAACTTTTCCTGTGTAGATTTGGAATTGGCAGATATACCCACATTCATCACCTTATACCCACTCTTAATTGGTTTAATTGGCAAGTATTGACGTAGAGAACTTCAACCCTTGAAAAGTATCACAGATTCAAAATAGTATAATTTTTTTCCCGCAGAGACCTGATTTTTTATAATTTCTCAAAACATTTCTCATTTGATAGAATTGTCATTTAAATAGAGATTTTTGAGTAACCATATAAAACGATCTCTAGACATAGAAGAGAGCATCTCTAAGTACTTTCATGGAGAACCAATAGTTTCGAATACTTAGAAGTTTCTTTATTCCCATAAGAAGATTTATTCAAAGAAAAGTCTGCACCTGATCGGAATTCGTCTGAAGGAAAGATTTGTTACTTCTTCCGGTGTTTTGAAGAGCATTTAAATTGGTGTGGAAGGTAATGTGGTCGATGATAGAAAAAATATTCAAATCCAGTATATCAGTTAGCTTTTCAATATCATTCGATAAAGTCGGTCCAGATGTCTGGCTGAATTATTTATTATTTTGTAAGAAGAACGTGCTATCATTGGTTCAAACATTATTAATTCTTAACAACTTGGCTAAGTGTATTCAAATCAATTTCATCATCACTACTCTATAAATATTATCGGTAAAATTTTATCGGTTGTAAAAAAGTCACCTCGATCATTATTTTCTAATAAGTCAGCTTTAAATACAGCTTCTATAGCGTTGATATCAACTTCTATATCATTTTGAATATCGAATATCATAATCCGACAAATCGTCTATATCAGAGTCCCCACCTGATGTAATACTGTCGAAGAGATATATTAATTCACTTTGGCTCATATTCTCTAAATCACCGTAGGAAAACATTTTAGCCAAACAAAACAAGAACAAAATGTTACCCACTCCCTAGTGTTCCCATGGTGGAGCCATCAATTTATAAGTGTATTCTAGTTATATCAATATAAAAACACGTATAGCTTTATTGATATTACAAAGCTTTATAATTTTATAAATAAATTAAAAAATCTTACGTTTTGAAATGATAATCACGATAAACTGCTAAATAATTGGCGAGGGTGTCTCAGAATACATGCAAGCATGTACATTTGTTTTCACTGGTGGTTGAATAATGATGCGGTAAGAACATGCGCGCACAAATGGAGAAAAGCGACACATGCGTATACTATCACTAATGTGACTTCACGCTAAGCTAACTAGGCGCTTGACACTTGTAAACACTATGACACAAAGGGTTAATTACTCCCAGACCTGATGCATGTTCACAAACTTATTTTCAACATATAAAATCACTAACCAGTTTTTGATACATTTCATTCATTAGGTACATACATTTCAGATTTAATATGCAGCGACAGAACCAACTATATTATTATTTAGGTCGAGTTATAAATATCTTCCGATGCAGCATGGTAGAATCTGTTATTCGTATCTACCCGCTAGAGTCAGTTAGTCTGCTGTTAACTGTTTTGTGTCGAGCACGTTAAACTGTTGTTCCTAACCCTTAAAATGCATAGCGAAAAAGCGCAAATTCGTCACGTGATGCTCCGAGAATTTAAACAAGACAATAGTGCTAAGGCAACAGTTGAAAAAATATACAATGTATACAGTGAAGGGCTAATAACCGATCGGGCAGTTTGGTTTGCCAAATTCTGTTTTGGAGATACGACCTTAAAAGACGAACCGAGGGTGGGACGTCATTACGACCTTGACGAGAACCTTTTAAAGGCAATATTGGAGCAAAATCCACGTCAATCAACAAAATATGTAGCAGAAAGGTTGAATATATCACAATCAACAGTTCGCCACCACTTGAACAAATTAGGGACAGTTAGCAAGTTAGGAGTTTGGGTACCTCACAATCTCAGTGAATGGAATAAAGAAGATCGCATGTCAATCGCCACATGTCTGCTGTTACGGGTAAAAATCGAGCTTTTTAGATAGAATTATAACAGGTCATATAAGTCACATTACCTATGACAATATCGTCCTCAAAAGACAGTTACTTGTTATGGATCAACCACCTGTACCAGATCCAAAAGCAAACTTCCATGGAAAAAAAGGTTTTTTTGTGTATATGTTGGGATTGTCGAGGTATAATTCATCATGAGTTGTTGAAGTGAAATTTAATGATTACTGCGGATACATACTTTTAGAAGCTGCAAAGAGTGAAAGAGAAACTCCATAAAAAGCGACCTGCACTTGTCAATGCCAGAAACCTCATGCTTTTACACGATAATGAGCGACCGCATACAGCAAGGGTGACTCAGGAAACAAATATTGAGCTTGTTATGTGCCTTACAAAACTTTTTGAATGGAAAATCCTTCAGTCCTGGAGAGCAAGTCAGTCAGGCTGTCGAAAATTTTTTCCAGTCCACACCAATCATATTTTACAAGGAAGGAATTGATAAGCTGCCAGGAAGACGGGGGAAGGTCATGCATAATAGTGGTGAATACATAATCAATTAATATAATTTTGTTATATAAGGAAAGCAAAATAAATGTTTGATAAAAAACGTAAGTTGATTATGACTCGACCTTATATATCATTATGAACTTCTACTACTTTATCAATGAGAAGAAATCGTTACTCATCGTATATTCAATTAAAAATGAATAGTATATGTATATTAATAAAAGCCCTACTTTTAAGTTTGTGTGCATTTAATAATTAATTCGTGGTAGGGTTGTGATTTTCCTAAAATGAAATAAAAAATAAATAAATAAGAAGGGAAAAAATGTCACAAAGGAAGTCTCTTAGATTTTTCTCACAAGGCAATAAATTGTCGGCTAATAAAAATTTTATACTTGGCTTTTTCCGTCTTATTTTCTACTTTGTCTCTGTATATTCAGTGAATTATTCTCTGAGCTAAAGCTTTATAAATTATACATAAAGGTTAGTTATTGTAAATCACATGGATCTAGAATCCATTTTATTATTTACCCTTCACCCGCAATACGTAAACAGTCAATCGTTTTTATAAAGCATGTAACAGATATTTTACAGAAATTTCAGACAAGATAAATCACAAACTAATGTGATGAATATAATGAAGCTTTCAAGTGATTAATTTCAAATGTCCGATTGTGAATTCGGTGGTACGCTACCGTAAACTTGACTTCTGTTGCATGTTGCAAAACCTTTCACGAGTATATTTTTGTCTAGAAAGAAAAATTCGTTTTGTTATGAATGACAACAAAAAATAAGTGAACTTTGTATTTCATCCTTTTAAGTCGGCGAGGATTAGAAATGTTCAGCTTTTTTTCTTTAAATATCTTTTAAGGGTATAAAAAAATTGAACATATAATACATGAAACTTTGTTGAAATGGTAAAATGGTTTCCAATATTTAGGGTACATTTATATCGATAAAGATCATTGAATTTGTTTTAATTACAGTGGATCTTAAAAATATTCGAACACTCTATTTAAAAAATCATTCTAGCAGTTCCAATTTACGCAAAAAATATATGTTTTTCATCCAGTATATTTTAACGTTTTTTAACTTCTTTTAACTTCTTGTGTTATAAAGTTCCGAAATCATAGCATTAATTCTAAAATTTTAAGTAAAAAACATGTTCTTTATATTCACCTCAAGAATACTCGGACGCGCAAACAAAAAAATAAATTTGGATGAGTTAATATTAAGATAAGTGGTAATCTTCGAATTTTGTTTACTACAGATCGTAATTGGTCGACTGGTGTCGAAGTAACATCTTAAAATGGGTTGTATGGCAAATAAAAAAAATAAAATGGCAAATAAAATAACTTATTAGAGGAATGGGATAAAATCGACTTAAATTATTTAAAAAAATTGATGGTATCTATGCCAAAACGTTTGGGAAATATGATTGAGGTCAAAGGTAGTCACCAAATACTAATTATAAGATAAGTTTTTTATACACCTAATTTTTTTGTTGATACTAATTAATGTCCGAACATTCTTCTGACTAAATTTTTAAATTGATCTTTTGTATTGACGTATTTATACGTATTGACTTATAGCAATATACTTGTTGGAATATTTTTGAGATCCACTATATAATTTCTTATTAACTATATGGAGAATAACTCATTAATAGATTTAACGAAGGTAGCCGATTATATATATTATTATTCAGGTATGAGCCCTTGTGGACCACGCGAAATACAATTAGAGGAGTTTGTTGTTGTTAGCCTTCCTTTGCGCCCATACTAATTTCATTCTTGCTCTATGAGCTTTTTTCCTTTCGTCAGACCAAGTTGTTCCAGTCTTCATACATTTTTCTATCTGGCCAACCTTCCAAACGTCAACCTTGTGTCTGAAACAGCCTCTATCCTCAATTTCAGTTTGTGTAATATTTGCTGATCTTAGGTTCTCTTTAATTGCAGCAATGCATTTAATTATTTCTACTTTAGCTCTACTCCTATTTTCATAAAATTTGACTATTTGTTTAGTTAGCCTACTCGGATTCATCCGTTTTATGTGTCCGTAAAACTTAAGTCTTCTTTTTCTCATATCGCTATGTATATCTGTTTATTGTTTGATTTCTTGGTTTTCTCGAAGTCGGTATGTTGTGCTATTTATTTGTTTGGGGCCTAGGATTTTTCCTATGATTTTTCTTTCCTTCTTTTCAATGTCCTTGATGCCTCTCTTTCTATTCAAAGTGAGCGTCTCTGCCCCATATAGACATTCTGGCTTAATAACTGTGTTGTAATGTCTCAGTTTTGTGTTTTTAGATAGGCCTTTTTTGTTGTAAATATTTTGTGTAAGTCTCAATGCCGTTTCTATTTCTTGACATCTACCCTTATGTGCCGCTTTTTCCAACCCATTTTCCATGATTATTTCACCCAAATATTTGAATTAAGAGACTCGTCTGATATTACCATATTTTGTTTTTAGAAATGGTGTTCTTAGTCTGTTGCAAGACATGTATTGTACCTTTTCGAAGGAAATTTGGAATCCTACGTTTTCTGTTGTTTCTTTTAGGATTTCAATCTGTTTCTGTGCCCTTAATACATCTTGAACCAAAATTACTAGATCATCAGCAAACGCCAGACAATCAATTTTGATGTTGGTTCTCGCCAGTTTAATGGGCTGGTCAATATTCAATGCGGACTTTTTTTCACGCCACTCCTGTATCACTTTTCCTAGAACACAGTTAAATAAGAGTGGCGAGAGTCCATCCCCTTGTCTCACTCCAGTTTTAATTTCAAAGGGTTCTGAGATGTCACCCATGAATTTAACTTTTGACCTTGTGTTAGTTAATGTTGCTTTAATAATTGCCAGCGTTTTCAGATCTAGTCCTTGTTCTTTCAAGATTCGGAATAAAGATTCACGGTCAATAGAATTATATGCTTTTTTGAAATCCACAAATATACAGATGAGATTTTTATTGTACAATTTTTGATGTCTTAAGATCAACTTTACATTCAGGATCTGTTCAGGGCAGGATGTGCCCGGTCGAAAACCTGCTTGATATTCACCAATTTTAGCCAATTTATTTTTTCACCAATTTATTAACCAATTTATTCACCAATTAATTAACAATTTCTGTGCTCTGTCTAGTAGACATTGCAATATAATCTTGTAACCAACTTGGAGAAGAGATCTCCAAGTCTCTATAGTTGTTTACATCCGTTGTACTTCTTGTAGAATTCTGGTTATTTCCTTGATTGTACCTGGACCAGCGGATTTCAAAAGTTCAGCAGTGATTCCATTTTCACCAGAAGCTTTGTTATTTTTGAGCCGCTTGATTTGCCTAATTATTTCATCTTCATTCGGTGGTAATGACTCTGGGTTTGTTTGTTTAGGGTTTAGTGTTGGTAATTTGTTTAAGGGCTCAGGACAGTTTAGTATTTGTTCAAAATATTTCGCAAGTTCTTTGCAATTGTCTTGGTTATTTAGAGCTAATTGTCCGTTTTCCTTTTGGAAGCAAAGACTTTGCGGTTGATAGCCTGTTAATTTAGTTTTAAATGTTTTGTAAAAGTTTCGGGTGTTATTTTTTTTAATCTTTTTCTATTTCATTGAGTTGATTGTTTTCATATTTTCTTTTAGTTTGTCTAATTAGTTTCGATGTTTCTTTTTTTACTTCCAAAAAATTTTATAGTTTATTGCTGTTTTTTGACTGTTTCAATCTTTGAATGCTTTACTTCGGCTTAATACTGCTTGCTCGCAAACGTCATCCCACCACGGATGTTTTCTACGTTTTTGTAAAGGGACCAACTTTAAGGCTGTTTTAATAATTTTTTATTTTAATTCTTGCCAGTTCTGTGCTGGTTGTCTATCATGCCCTTCTGTTAGGGCTGGTTTTATTTTCGTTGGGTCGAACTGTGGTATTAGCAGTCTCTTTTGAGTAAGTTTTCGAGGTTTTAAGCTAAGTTTGATTCTAGTCAAGTAGTGATCCGTGTCCATGTTAGCTCCTTTCCTGACTTGAATATTCAAAATCTCTTTATAACTGGGTTAAAAAATGGCAACATGGTCAATTTGAAATTTACCCATGTACGTGTTTGGGCACCTCCAGGTCTTTTGTTTTGTTATTTTCTTCTTAAAATGCGTTGACATTATTTTTAGATTAAACTGCGTACATAGTTCAACCAATCTTCTACCATTATGGTTAGTCCATTTATGAGCGGGAAAACTGCCGATTGTTTTCCTGTACTTTTTTTCTTTCCCTAGTTTCGTGTTGAAATCACTCAATCCCCCGGACACCCCAGAATTCGAAAGTCCGATTGTACCAGCAAGGCTGGCAGAGGATTATCTACCTCCTGGGATAATTTTGTAATTACTAGAACGCTTGATCTTGTACTTTGAATTAACGATTTGAACCATGACGATTCAGAGAATAAGACTGGAGGGGTTAGTTCCAGAATTATATATCAGCCGCACCAGTGGTAAACAGACGCTGACCACTCTACCGCTTGATACAAGTCAGACGCTAAGTGGATTTAGTTTTTTGTTGCCTTTTGGTTCGGGGCTGCTTATTTTGAGATATTCGCAGCTATCCATTAATATCTAATGGAACTTCACTATCCACCACCCGTGACCCGTTCAGTACCTTAGGCGAGGTATACTGGACTATTATATTATATATATATATATATATATATATATATATATATATATATATATATATATATATATATATATATATATAGTAGTCCAGTATACCTCGCCTAAGGTATACTGGATTTCAAAAAAGCATATGATGCTATTGACCGCGAATCTTTATTCCGAATCTTGAAAGAACAAGGACTAGATCTGAAAACGCTGGCAATTATTAAAGCAACGTTAACTAACACGAGGTCAAAAGTTAAATTCATGGGTGACACCTCAGAGCCCTTCAAAATTAAAACTGGTGTGAGACAAGGGGATGGACTCTCGCCACTCTTATTTAACTGTGTTCTAGAAAAACTAATACAGGAGTGGCGTGAAAAAAAGTCGGCACTGAATATTGACCAGCCCATGAAACTGGGGAGAACCAACATCAAAATTTATTGTCTGGCATTTGCTGATGATCTAGCAATTTTAGCTCAATATGTATTAACGGCACAGAAACAGATTGTAATCCTAAAAGAAACAGCAGAAAAGGTAGGACTCCAAATTTCCTTTGAAAAGACACAATACATGACCTGCAACAGACTAAGAACACCATTTCTAAAAACAAAATATGGTAACATTAGACGAGTCTCTCAATTCAAATATTTGGGTGAAATAATCATGGAAAATCGGTTGGAAAAAGCGGCCAATAAGGGTAGATGTCAAAAAATGGAAACGGTATTAAGATTTACACAAAATATTTACAACAAAAAATGCCTATCTAAAAACACAAAACTGAGACATTACAACACGGTTATTAAGCCAGAATGTCTATATGCTGCAGAAACGCTCATTTTGAATAGAAAGAGGGACATCGAGGACATTAAAAAGAAGGAAAGAAAAATCATAAGAAAAATCCTAGGCCCCAAACAAATAAATAGCACAACATACCGACTTCGAGAAAACCAAGAAATCCAACAGTACACAGATATACATAGCGATATGAGAAAAAGAAGACTTAAGTTTTACGGACACATCAAACGGTTGAATCCGGGTAGGCTAACTAGACAAATAGTCGAATTTTATGAAAATAGGAGTAGAGCTAAAGTAGAAATAATTAAATGGATTGCTGCAATTAAATAGGACCTAAGATCAGCAAATATTACACAAAGTGAAATTTAGGATAGAGGCTGTTTCAGACACAAGGTTAACGTTTGGAAGGTTGGCCAGAGAGAAAAATGTAGGAAGACTGGAACAACTTTGTCTGACGAAAGGAAAAAAGCTCATAGCGAAAGAATGAAATTAGTATGGGCGCAAAGGAAGACTAACAACAACAAACGCCTCTAATTGTACTTCGCGTGGTCCACCAGGGCCCATACGTGAATAATAGTAATAATAATAATATATATATATATATATATATATATATATATATATATATATATATATATATATATATATATATATATATATATATGTATATATATATAGATCTATATATATATATATATATATATATATATATATATATATATATATATATATATATATATATATATACACATTACAAATTTAATTTAAAGCACAGTAGTTTAATTTTATTAAATAAAATAAATATATAACTTTGAAAGAAGTAATTTTAAATCAATGGTCTCGTTGGAGATTTTTGTCTGGTTGGGACATTTTTCTTCTGGTGCTATTGAAGCAGGCGTTTGAAGCACACTGATTTTTTCATATTGAATTGATATTTCTATCTCCTCTGGATCTTGTAACACAGCAATGCGGTTCGACAAAGCAATCTCTAAATCGCTGCCCCTCTCCAGCAATTTCCCAGAATCCACTTCGACAGTTAATCTTAACTTTTGCTCGTACCATTCGGTGACCACTTTCTACATTAAAATTGTTATGGACAGTACAATTGCAAAATATTGTTTTATCGTTGGTCATGATGTAATCAATTTCACTTGTGAGTCTAGATGGACTTTTCCATGTCCATTTTCTGCTGATATTTTTCTTTTAGAACGAATTCATAATACAAAGTTCTTGCCCTTCAGCAAAATCATAAAATTCCTCAATTTCCTCATCTTATGGCTTTTAGTTGGTGCATAAGCTTGAACGATTTGAAGCCTACACTTTTTATTCAGCTGAATAACGAGCCGAGATTTCGTCTTGCCCTGGAGTTTGCCAAAAAAATTAAATAAAAAAAATTATTACTTTCAAAGTTATATATTTATTTTATTTAATAAAATTAAACTACTGTGCTTTAAATTAAATTTGTAATGTGCATATATATATATATATATATATATATATATATATATATATATATATATATATATATATATATATCGAATCACAGCAGAAATGCTGAAATATATGGGAGAAAGAGCAAAGGAAAAATCATCGATATCATAATAGGAAAGGAAGCACAAACAGACTGGAATATGGGTATGATCCTGCTTTTGTTTAAAAAACGAGATATCAAAGAAATAGAAAAATACTATAGAGAAATCACACTAACAAATTTACCTCGAAAAATATTTATCGGAATAATAGAGCATAGGCTTTAGAGAGAAAAATTAGAACCAATATTAGGGGAACCACAGCATGGTTTTAGAAAGGATAGAGGCACATAAGATCTGATATTTATAATTATAAAACTACGAAAAAAACTGTTAATAAAAAAAAAACGAAATCCATATTTGTTTCATTAACCCGAAAAAAGCATTTGAGAGAGTAAAAAGAAGGGATGTCTAGAGGTGGAAAAGTCTGAAGGGAAGATCAATAGAAGAGGGGGTAATGAACATTATCAAGGCCTTATCCAACAACAAGAAGAATAAGGCAAGAACTGATAACGATGAAATCACAGAATTTGAGACAGAAATAGGCTTATGACAGGACCGCGCACTGAGTCTCCTGTTATTTTCAGTAGTTATTGACGATATTGTAAAAAATAGCAAAGCAAATTGCAAGAAGGCAAAAATAGGTTTAAGAAAAATAAAAGCAGTGACAATATAAGAATTACTGCCCGCTGATGATATGGTTCTAATGGCAGATTCTGCAGAAAAACTACAATATAACTTCGATATATAACAAAGAGCTAAGAAAAGTAAACATGGAAACATATATCGACAAAAGCAAAACAGTGGTAATTGTAGGCACAAAAATAAAAAAATATTTTACTCGATGGGAAGGTAATGGAGCAAGTCAAAAAATATTAAGTTTTTAGGTATTAGGCAATTAAGTATTTACGCTCAATAATAGAAGATAATGCTCAAATGAACAGTGAAGTAAACGAAGAAATGGGAACAGCAGGAAAACTATACAATACCCCAAAAACAACATTCCTAGAAAAAAAAAGAGAGAGACTCAAAGAGGTAAAAGCACAGGTGTATCAGAAAGTAGTGAGACCATGATATACGGCAGCGAATCTTGGACCCTAACAAAGAGAGACAAAAGTAGAATTACAGCTACGTAAATGAGATTCGTACGCAAAATAGAAGGAATTACAAGAAAGGATAGAGTGAGAAATACGACAGTAATGAAATAACTTAAAACAAAATCAATAGAAAGAGCTATAGAAGAAAGAAAGACAACGGAGATGGCTAGGGCATTCCCAGAATGGATGAAGAGATATTAGCAAAACAAATATATGAAGCGAAAATACCAGGAAGTTGGACGTTAAGACTGTGGGAAGAACAAGTTTGACAAGCGACAGAAAAACGAGGAATTCATTGGAATGAGACTAGAAAATTAGCACTGGACCTGGATTCATTGGATTCGTTAAGTATAAAATTTCATGAAACAGCATCATGCTGTAACGATACAACAGACCTTTAGATTAAATAAAAAAAAAAAAAAAATCGTAAATTGAGTGTGTAAGGAATATTTTTTTAGTATATATTTTCCTGTAGTAAAATACAGTAATTAATCTAAATATTGACTCTCTAGACAGCTTTTCTGTATTTTTCCGTTATTTTCCATGCTCTTATCAACACCAGCACAGCAGCACTCATGCCAACTAACACGACAATGTCAGATATATCAATGAAACTGAAATTACACAGTTAACAGTAGGTACTTAAAAAATAAAATATTACTGTAAAGACTGCCTATAAACTGCCTTTACTGAACTCGCAAGAAATGTTGAATGAAACTGACACAAATATATTGACAGTAAGAAGTAATGTAATAACGCAAGTTAAAAAGCCCGTTAAAAATCATGTTAAACGGAAATGTTGAACAGGTGTGGACATGCCATAAGTTAAAATGTAGATCTCAAACAGTACTGCCGCTATTGAAGGCTTCTTCAAATTTCTTCCAACTCTAGCGGTCCTGAGCTTTCTTCCGCCACTCGAGCCTAATATAGTTAATATGTTCCTGCGGAGGGTTAGAAATAAGCCGCTCATCATTATGAGGCTAAACACCTGTAAAACATTTTAGATTTTAATATTGCATTACAATTATTTTATTCTTGGTGATAATTCTCTTAAAGGGAGGTATCCGAAGAAAAAATTGTTAACGAACATAATCTCTAAGTTTTCATCGGACCATAGGAACGGCAGAGGCTATTGATCGCTTCAACTTAATCATTTCCAAAGAATATTCGGACAGTTGCGTTAACATATATAAGGTGTTCAGCTTAATCTTGGTCTCCAATTTTGCAGCCAAAGTAAAAATAGTAGGTTTTCCTTTTATGGGGGCACTTTGGTTTCTTCACTGGCCATTATATATAAAAAGTTATCATTGACTTCTGAAATCAAAAGGCTCTCAATCGCATCAATGTAAAAATAGAGCTAACCAGAATGTTCAATTTTATTTAGACTTTTTAGTGTACAACTGTCTAAATTAAACCTAAAATAATAAATACCAGTCTATGTGAGTTTATAATGGAATTTCCCGTAATTAGATACAGACAAAGAGTTGGTGCCAACTGAGACTTCTGCTTGGCAAATGTTAATTAGCGCGACAAAATGCATAAGTTTCGCCAGTTTGGACCTTGGATATATTCTGACCGTAGACCAGTGTAATAGAAGCTATTAAAAATAAATATATGAACCTTTTCTGTATAATAGGAACTGCAATTCAGTAACGCGTTTATTAAATTAAAGTTATTTAATTTGTTCAATAAATTTATTATTATTTAGTTAGTTATTGTAGTTATTATTAGCTAATATGACTTGAGGTAATGGCTCGGCTCTGTAAAAAAAAATGTAACACAAAAAAAATACTAACTCAAAGCTAGTTCTTCCTAACTTGTACTTCTATATATATATATATATATATATATATATATATATATATATATATATATATATATATATATATATATATATATATATATATATGTATATATATATATATATATATATATATATATATATATATATATATATATATATATATATATATATATATATATATATGATATATATATGATTTTGCTGAAGGGCAAGAACTTTGTATTATGAATTCGTTCTAAAAGAAAAATATCAGCAGAAAATGGACATGGAAAAGTCCATCTAGACTCACAAGTGAAATTGATTACATCATGACCAACGATAAAAGAATATTTTGCAATTGTACTGTCCATAACAATTTTAATGTTGAAAGTGGTCACCGAATGGTACGAGCAAAAGTTAAGATTAACTGTCGAAGTGGATTCTGGGAAATTGCTGGAGAGGGGCAGCGATTTAGAGATTGCTTTGTCGAACCGCTTTGCTGTGGTACAAGATCCAGAGGAGATAGAAATATCAATTCAATATGAAAAAATCAGTGTGCTTCAAACGCCTGCTTCAATAGCACCAGAAGAAAAATGTCCCAACCAGACAAAAATCTCCAACGAGACCATTGATTTAATGCAGAAACGACGGACAATAAGAAATGCAGGAAGTATTTTTGGCAGGGTCCAGTACGCTGAGCTCTGCAAAACTATAAGAAAACGTCTCAGACAGAACACGTGCCGATTCAACATTCAGCTAGTGCAAAAAGCCCTGGAATAAAATAAAGGCATTAACAAGGCTAAACAGAAACTGAGAAAGAAAAGAACGCATATTTAGGCTTTATTGTGTGAGGATGGCATAGTGTGCAGGACGCGTACGGAAATGTCAGATGTTATCAGAAAATTTCATTCCCAGTTCTATGAAGATCAGAACACATCATGATGTAATCAATTTCACCTGTGAGTCTAGATGGACTTTTCCATGTCCATTTTCTGCTGATATTTTTCTTTTAGAACGAATTCATAATACAAAGTTCTTGCCCTTCAGCAAAATCATAAAATTCCTCAATTTCCTCATCTTATGGCTTTTAGTTGGTGCATAAGCTTGAACGATTTGAAGCCTACACTTTTATTCAGCTGAATAACGCATTGGGCTGGTCGGTCAGATATATATATATATATATATATATATATATATATATATATATATATATATATATATATATATATATATATATATATATATAGAAGTACAAGTTAGGAAGAACTAGCTTTGAGTTAGTATTTTTTTTGTGTTACATTTTTTATACTAAATAATAATAAATTTATTGAACAAATTAAATAACTTTAATTTAATAAACGCGTTACTGAATTGCAGTTCCTATTATACAGAAAAGGTTCATATATTTATTTTTAATAGCTTCTATTACACTGGTCTGCGGTCAGAATATATCCAAGGTCCAAACTGGCGAAACTTATGCATTTTGTCGCGCTAATTAACATTTGCCAAGCAGAAGTCTCAGTTGGCACCAACTCTTTGTCTGTATCTAATTACGGGAAATTCCATTATAAACTCACATAGACTGGTATTTATTATTTTAGGTTTAATTTAGACAGTTGTACACTAAAAAGTCTAAATAAAATTGAACATTCTGGTTAGCTCTATTTTGACATTGATGCGATTGAGAGCCTTTTGATTTCAGAAGTCAATGCTAACTTTTTATATATAATGGCCAGTGAAGAAACCAAAGTGCCCCCATAAAAGGAAAACCTACTATTTTTACTTTGGCTGCAAAATTGGAGACCAAGATTAAGCTGAACACCTTATATATGTTAACGCAACTGTCCGAATATTCTTTGGAAATGATTAAGTTGAAGCGATCAATAGCCTCTGCCGTTCCTATGGTCCGATGAAAACTTAGAGATTATGTTCGTTAACAATTTTTTCTTCGGATACCTCCCTTTAAGAGAATTATCACCAAGAATAAAATAATTGTAATGCAATATTAAAATCTAAAATGTTTTACAGGTGTTTAGCCTCATAATGATGAGCGGCTTATTTCTAACCCTCCGCAGGAACATATTAACTATATTAGGCTCGAGTGGCGGAAGAAAGCTCAGGACCGCTAGATTTGGAAGAAATTTGAAGAAGCCTTCAATAGCGGCAGTACTGTTTGAGATCTACATTTTAACTTATGGCATGTCCACACCTGTTCAACATTTCCGTTTAACATGATTTTTAACGTGCTTTTTAACTTGCGTTATTACATTACTTCTTACTGTCAATATATTTGTGTCAGTTTCATTCAACATTTCTTGCGAGTTCAGTAAAGGCAGTTTATAGGCAGTCTTTACAGTAATATTTTATTTTTTAAGTACCTACTGTTAACTGTGTAATTTCAGTTTCATTGATATATCTGACATTGTCGTGTTAGTTGGCATGAGTGCTGCTGTGCTGGTGTTGATAAGAGCATGGAAAATAACGGAAAAATACAGAAAAGCTGTCTAGAGAGTCAATATTTAGATTAATTACTGTATTTTACTACAGGTAAATATATACTAAAAAAATATTCCTTACACACTCAATTTACGATTTTATTTTTTTTTAGTTTAATCTAAAGGTCTGTTGTATCGTTACAGCATGATGCTGTTTCATGAAATTTTATACTTAACGAATCCAATGAATCCAGGTCCAGTGCTAATTTTCTAGTCTCATTCCAATGAATTCCTCGTTTTTCTGTCGCTTGTCAAACTTGTTCTTCCCACAGTCTTAACGTCCAACTTCCTGGTATTTTCGCTTCATATATTTGTTTTGCTAATATCTCTTCATCCATTCTGTGAATGCCCTAGCCATCTCCGTTGTCTTTCTTTCTTCTATAGTTCTTTCTATTGATTTTGTTAAAAGTTATTTCATTACTGTCGTATTTCTCATTCTATCCTTTCTTGTAATTCCCTCTATTTTGCGTACGAATCTCATTTACGTAGCTGTAATTCTACTTTTGTCTCTCTTTGTTAGGGTCCAAGATTCGCTGCCGTATATCATGGTCTCACTACTTTCTGATACATCTGTGCTTTTACCTCTTTGAGTCTCTCTCTCTTTTTTTCTAGGAATGTTGTTTTTGGCGTATTGTATAGTTTTCCTGCTGTTCCCATTTTTTCGTTTACTTCACTGTTCATTTGAGCATTATCTTCTATTATTGAGCGTAAATACTTAATTGCCTAATACCTAAAAACTTAATATTTTTTGACTTGCTCCATTACCTTCCCATCGAGTACAATATTTTTTTTATTTTTGTGCCTACAATTACCACTGTTTTGCTTTTGTCGATATATGTTTCCATGTTTACTTTTCTTAGCTCTTTGTTATATATCGAAGTTATATTGTAGTTTTTCTGCAGAATCTGCCATTAGGACCATATCATCAGCGGGCAGTAATTCTTATATTGTCACTGTTTTTATTTTTCTTAAACCTATTTTTGTATTCTTGCAATTTGCTTTGCTGTTTTTTACAATATCGTCAATAACTACTGAAAATAACAGGAGACTCAGTGCGCAGTCCTGTCATAAGCCTATTTCTGTCTCAAATTCTGTGATTTCATCGTTATCAGTTCTTGCCTTATTCTTCTTGTTGTTGGATAAGGCCTTGATAATGTTCATTACCCCCTCTTCTATTGATCTTCCCTTCAGACTTTTCCACCTCTAGACATCCCTTCTTTTTACTCTCTCAAATGCTTTTTTCGGGTTAATGAAACAAATATGGATTTCGTTTTTTTTTATTAACAGTTTTTTTCGGAGTTTTATAATTATAAATATCAGATCTTATGTGCCTCTATCCTTTCTAAAACCATGCTGTGGTTCCCCTAATATTGGTTCTAATTTTTCTCTCTAAAGCCTATGCTCTATAATTCCGATAAATATTTTTCGAGGTAAATTTGTTAGTGTGATTTCTCTATAGTATTTTTCTATTTCTTTGATATCTCGTTTTTTAAACAAAAGCAGGATCATACCCATATTCCAGTCTGTTTGTGCTTTCTTTCCTATTATGATATCGATGATTCTTCCTTTGCTCTTTCTCCCATATATTTCAGCATTTCTGCTGTGATTTCGTCTTGCCCTGGAGTTTGCCAAAAAAATTAAATAAAAAAAATTATTACTTTCAAAGTTATATATTTATTTTATTTAATAAAATTAAACTACTGTGCTTTAAATTAAATTTGTAAACTATTGCAAAAACTTGCAGGTTATATCAAGAAGTTGAAAGCGTCGGTGCGCTACCTCAGCGTCTCTTCATAAGTGTCTCTTCATGAATGATTTTTCCTTGCGTCCTTGGTTACCTCTCCTTCAACACCGCACGCGTCTAACCTTTCAACAGATGCATGCGTTTTGACGCCCAAAAGTTGAACATGTGTGGACATGCCTATAAACTGCTGTGTTTAATACATTGTGCCAATTTGCCGTGGAAAGATATACGATTCAGCAGCTCGTAAAATTCTAAGTTGGAAGGCGACCTCTACTTTGGGAAATTATTACCTTTTCCAGCAGAGTGCACTTCGTAGTTAATGGGTCTGTGAACAAAAATAACTGCATGATTTGGGCCAATGAAAATTCTCAAGCGATTCAGGACTTACCTTCTCATCCTCAGAATGTCACTGTTTTGTGCGGTATTTTAGGCTGATGGACTGGTGCAGTGGAATTTATTATTTAAAAAAATCATGTTAGTATTAATGGTGAATGTTATATGAATATGTTAACAGAATATCTTTGGCCTGAACTGATAAACGTGGATATAAACAATGTTTTCTTTTAACAAGATGTCAAGACTTGTTACACATCTCGTCAGATAATTGATTTATTGTAAAAAAAGCTCAAGATCAAAAAAACCAAGATTATGCGATCACACGCCTTTCGATTATTTTTATGGGTTTATATTATATCTCTACTTTACCGAAACCGAATAATTTTTGACCATGAAACCATTTAAAATTTACCTCGCGATATGTGTTAAGGAGTAATCGCAAATTGTGTCTCCAGAATGCATTCCAGCAGACGAAGCCGAGGGGAACATTTGAATGACATTATTTTCTAGACATAATGCTAATATTTGTTTCTCAATATATACCGGATTATATATTTACAGATATCTTTGTCTATCTATTTTATTAATTAATATTATTATTTCAGTGATCTTGTATTATTTAAAATGTTTTAACTTATGTTAGGCCAGTGCTCTTTACTGTCGTTTTATTTAAATAATTCAAATGATAATTTTGACCTGTTAATTATGTTCCATATCTATTTTTATTTTGAAGAAGAATTTTCGAGAATTCGTGAAGAATTTTTGAAGTTTGTTTTGACCTGTTTAGTTTATAATTTAGTATAGGGTAGAGTGAAAAATGAGATACTTTTTAAATGAAATCTTGTTTTCGTTAATTAACAATCGATTAATTTTTCAACGTAGTCTCCTTTTAGCTCAATAATGTTCGCCCAAAGATTTTGCAACTTACCTTCCAAAACTACAACTTATCAAACTCTGAAAAAGAGTCCTCTGTTTCGGCGATGATATTTTTATTTGAAATGAATTTATTTCTAACCAGTCATTTCTTCATGTCTAAAAGGAGAAACAAGTCGAAGAGTGCTAAGTTCGGATTATAGGGTGGATGCGGCATTAATTCGTAGCGCAAATGGACGTATTTCGCTGTTGCAACATCGGACGAATGGACGGGTGCATAGCACTCGCGGTGAAATAGCACTGGTCGGGGTGAAATAGCACTCGAGGGATTTTTGTAACTTTTTGTAAAATTTGAGAAATTGAATCATTTTTCCCTTGAATTTGAATGATTTATTTGATTTGAATCATTTTTCCCTTTTCCAAATAGTAGATGAAGATACTTCCTTACGAATTCCAGAAAACCATGGTTATGACCTTTCCAACTGATCGAAATTTCTTCGATTTCTTCAGGGTACGTCCGAGTAAAACCAATATGTTGACTCTTTCTTCATTTCTGGTATGTAGTGATGAATTCAAGTATGTAGTGATCTAGTAATATTGATGAATCAATAGTCGCGGATCGTCGCAGAGTATATATATATATATATATATATATATATATATATATATATATATATATATATATATATATATATATATATATTCTGTTGATTATCTCTATCCTCATACAAGTTCGACGAAAAATTACCCATGGAAACATTGCAAATATGTATGAATGAATAGTCAATGCTTAATAATCAGTGTTATGAAACGTTTTGTTAGCTGTATTCGTTGCGTTCATTCTGAATATCGTAATCTAGTATGTTGATCCATCTCACCATCCATCAGAAAATGATCGTTATAGTGGAATTGAAAGTAATCAAATCGACGACTAATATGCTATTAAAATCACTTTCAAAATCAACCAAATTGTCAAAAGAGTTCATTATTCAAGATTATATAAAGCGCTTACTGAATTTGCAATACCATAGTTGTATAATGTAAAATTGACATTTTGAATAAACATATAAAAATATTTGTCTTCGGTTTCTTATTTCAAATCACTTCGGAAACTTTCAGAATAAATGATATAACGCATAAATAACGAAAAAACTATTCTGTAAATAATTTACATATTCTTTTGAGACTCATTTTTTCATCAAGTCATGTGGCTGTTTCACAATGTTTGTTTATTCGTCAAAATATACAATATATAAGGAATATGCCTTCCTCAAAAGGGGATGGGTCTTTGGAGAATACAAAGTTTGTTGTAACAAGTTCATTTACACTACGGAATATTTTATTCCGAATATAGTATATCAAGCTGCTAATATGATATGGCTAAGGTTTTTGGCGCTATGGTTTACAATATGAAAAAATATATGAACACACCACAATCATTCATACTTCACCTCACCAGTCTTCTGTCAGCATTGTCGGGATCTAAATATAAATCTCTAAAGATGTCAGCCACTGGAGCTAATGAAACGTGAGAAAAAATATCTAATCCACGAGGATATTTAAGCTCGAAAATATAAAACATTTTACTTGAAAAATATTCATGTTTCGATAAAATGTATTTTCCTATTTGTTCAACGGACAACTAATGATATAGATTAGTTGTCATGCTATGGTGAGCATTTGGCCTATAACCGATGACCAGTAATGATTACAGAAAGGAGTTTAATTCTTTATTCGAACAACAAGAATGACAATCTTGATAACTAAGTTATTATTATTGTTAATAATTAAAGGCCACTTTACTATGCTATTCCATCGAAGCGCGGTCCCGAACTCTCTCTACCATTGGGACCCAATATATTTGATGATGCCCTCAACTCATCGTGCTTTCGGTCTTCGTGGACGTTTATGATGGATGGTTACGTTGGTTCATCTTTCGTCATACCACTTCGCGATATGATCTGACTACATTCGTTTCACTTCCTTTACTCTCCCAATGATGTCACTCTAGGCATATATTATTAGGTGCGTATAGACCCGGTTGGATCACGCAGAGCATTCTGATTCATTTCCTTCTGATCTTCCACATCTCTCTCATCCTTTCTTCGTAGATTCTCTTTCTCTCCTCCATCCACCTTGTCCCCGATCTCCCCGAAACTTCGCTCTCTGATGCATCGTTCCACATATGTATTTTGTTTCTGTACGTTCTTCTATCCTCAGTCTCTGTTGGGTTCATTTGTGCCTTTCCCAGATCAATTCTGACTTGTGCGATCCATGGTATTGTTGACTTGACCCCTTGTATGTATGTAAGAATTCTGTTGGTGAGTCTTGTCGGTGGGAGTCCACTGATATGTCCATAGAATTTCAACCTTCTTTTTCTTATGTCCGCCACTACGTTGGACATTCTCTCTGTGGTCTTTCTGGAATGTAGTCAGTATCCTTCCTCTGTTAGTTTTGGGCCGAGAATTTTCCTCATAATTTTGCGTTCTTCTTTTAATATGTTTTCTATGCCGCTTTTTATGTGTAGAGAGGAAAGTGTCTCGCTTGCATATAGTACCTCTGGTTTGATTACTGTGTTGTAGTGTCTTATTTTTGCGGGTGTGGATAAACAATTCTTAGTGTAGATATTGTGTGTCTTGCCGTATGCTCTCTTCATCTTCTGTAATCGAGTCTTCTGTGCTATCTTCTCTCCTGTGAGTTCAAGGATCTCGCCCAGATATTTAAAGTGAGTGACCATATTTATCTTGCCGTATTTGGTGTTCAAATTTTGGACATCTACTTTTGAGCAGAATAATTCGGTTTTTGAAAGGAGATTTGTAGACCGACTTTCTCTGCACATTTATTGAGGACTTCTATCTGAACAATATCCTATGCGCATCCCAAAATACAGAGGCCATAACCTTACCTACCGATAATTGTGTTTTTGGTCGCTTTGGACGGCTTTCACTGCCTTTCACTCCCAATGCCAATTTAACTTCAGAGTGTAGTTATGGATCTGTGTTTCATCCATTGTCGCACACCGCATAAAAATAAAATTTATTTCGTTTAAATAGCTCGAAACATTGCTCAGAATGATTAATACATTGTTGTTTTTGGTCCGCTATGAGTAATCGCGGTAACCTGCTAAAATAAATAAAGCTGCATGAACATGCAGCTGATGAGCATGATGCATGAGCATGAGCTGCATGAGCATGATGTTCATGCAAAGTTCATGCAAAGCAAATGCATTAGCTCTTTGTTCCATCGTGTTGTGGTGACGAAGTGACAAAAGGTCTGTACTGTCACTTTAAGCGCTATAACTTAACAAACCTTTGATCTATACTAATGACGGCAGTCTGATTTTATAGAGATTTGCAGCTTTTAGAATATACATTTTGTTTTAATAGATGGCTTTAGTAGTTTTTTTTAAATTTAAGTTCCATTCATACCAACAAAAACAAGGCCGAAGCTTCAAAGTAGCCCTAACAATAAAACAGGGAAACCGCTGGGTAACATGTTAATAACGGCTTTTATCACATCAATTATTAAATAAAGTTGAGGGGGCATAAATTATAATAAACGGAACGATATTACAAGGTATTTTTCATATAAGGGACCCCTAAGTTTTTATTCGCAGTTTTGCCATTACAAGTTTCTTAGTGATCATCTGCCTTGTGACTCTAGATCATAGCTTCATCTAGATATAAGGTTAAAGGACGTCAAATGCTGTACATAATTAATAAAGTTTGACTAGAAATCTTCTATGAATAACAGTTCCTTCTACAAATGAGCTTCGAATTATACCCTATAACTTTGAAAATCACATGGAGACCCTTAATAAAGCATATAGCATATAACGCAATAAACTATCAGTTGATTAGAAATGTATTCAAATTCAAAAAGTAGGGCTAGAAATGGCATATATGGATTGCAAAATACGAAGTTAATTCTTTTAGATAAATATAAGGCTAAAAAAGTTAATTTAATTAATATTTCAAAAACGTCTATTAAATTAGCTTGATACAGGAGGCTTTGTTTTTATAAGTTACATAGTGAGTGTGTTTATGTCTTAAACCCCGTTCAAATAGTTTTTAAAATTATATATTAATTCTAGTTAAGCTATAATAATTTAATAGAAAAAAGTAAGTAACTATAAGTTACTAAGTAAAAATGAAGAAATGTCAACAACTAATACATTAAGTAAGATAATTACAGATGAAATCCTTATAATACTACAATAATACAACAATAGTATTTTCAAATAGAGAGCTTTCTAAGTATTAATAGTGCAAAGAAAATTCTATTTTAGATTAAGTGCATGAGCGATATTTTGATATATGGTATCCGAGACAACGCAGATCGACAAAAATGCTTAAATTACATTAACAACACACTCCGGAAGATTATATTTAAAGCAGAAATAAAAAAAAATGATACCATTCTTAGGTCTATGTATAATAAGGAATATCAATAAATTAAAATTTGATATTTATGAAAATCCACCTTTTTAGATATAGCAATCCCAAAATTGAATAAAAATTCCCTTTTAAACATTATAGAAAGAAAATCAGCCTCGTTAATGCTTGCGTTAACAAAATATAGTTTTATTTCAGTTATAATACCAGTAGGTGTTTGGAATCGTATACTCACTCTGGCAACATTGGCGGATCTCGTATTGTGTGTATATTATTTATAAGCTAACGTATATATTAGATAAGATCTCGTCTTTTTATATTGTTGTAACAGATCTCATCTTAAAAGAGAGATTTCTTGTATAAAAAAATACTTAAAACTTACCCCTCTATTAACCCCATAAATTGGCCAAGTTAAAATGTACTGGGGCCCAAAGGAAAATTTAATATTACAACTCTATCAACCGGATCTGTGGTTGTAAATTTATTTGGATCTCATCTTAATAGGAAACAATGTATATATATATATATATATATATATATATATATATATATATATATATATATATATATATATATATATATATACATTATATTAATTATCATATAAATTCGTTTTCTCCTTTTCCTTGTCGTTCTTTCGCGGTTATTTTTTAAATATCAAATATATGTATGTATTAATGCCAATGTATTAATGCCATCAACAATCAATAAATTAATCTATAACTGAAACTATTGTATATCTGCGATACAATGACCAATATTACGAAGCAACAAAAATATAACGTTATAAATTGGGCAGGCGGCTCTTGTTGAAACATGGTTACAAAATAATTTAATTAATAAACCCTTTTATATTTATTACACTCTATTATTTTATTAATCTGACTATGTTATTGATTGCATGTTGTGGTCATTATCAAATAGATGGTTAACTATGTCAAAAACTAAAAAGGTGTGCCTGTTATAACTATTTAAAAATGATGTTTTTCAAATTTCGTCTGGGCATTAGATTGGGATTTAATGTTATTAAAGATTTTTTTTAAATTTATACAATTTTCAATTTTTTTATATATTGTGTTATTAAAATTATTGTTTAAATTAATACAATTATTATGTTTTTCGTTACATTATTGCAGGTAAAAGAATAGCCTTTGAAATTTTTGGCCTACGTAAGCTCAAGAAACAACACAATGTAATTTATAATGGATTCTAATAATATCTAGACTTAAAAATAATATTAATAGACCAAGGCTTGGATTTTGATATAATTGGTATGGCCAGGGTAGAAAACGGAATTCGGAAATTATCTAATTTTGCAGGCAGCAATCATAAAAAAATTATATATATAGTGTGTCTAAGTAGAGAAAATCCAAGTTATCTGCAAATGATTTTTTTTATTGTTAGTTTTACGAAAAAAAGTTATTCTTTATGCAAACTGTTCTGTTTTGTGAAAAAATATTATTGGAATCATTAAACATTAAAATTTATTAACCATAAAGAAGTTTGGTAAAAAAATATTAATTCTGGAAAAGAGTGAAGTACCTACCTTCATTTATATAATTACTAAAAATTTTAATGAAGAACATTTTTTTTTAATAAAAAGTATATTGAAAGTTATAGTTAAACTCTAAACAATTTGTTTTTGAACAAAATCTTGTTCATTATACTCTTTGTAATTAGTTGCTTTAACAACAACAATTTTGTCACTTTATGTCAAATAACTGTTTTAACTTCTAAACACATTTTCGAAATGACTGGAAATGTCGGCGACATTAAGTTTGGTAGATAAAATAGAAATTTTATTAATTGCTGGAGAAAATTATCGGGAAGCTGCAGCCATTTTTAATAACAGACATCCAGACAAAAATGTACACAACAGTGAGAAAATTACTAGAACAATTCAAAACATGCGGAGATGTTAAAAATACATTTAATAACAAGCGTCGGAAACGCGTTGCCAATGAGGATACGATGTTAAATGTAATGTTATATGCAATAGAAAATCCAATATATTCTTTGCTTAAAAGGTCATCTTTGCTAGCAACTTTGCAACCGCAATGTGCTCATACATTACAACATGGAGATTATGATAGATGCTTTCAATTTTGTTCTCTTATCCAACGAGAATACTACCCTTTTGTGTTAGAATACTACCCTTTTGTGGTAAGAAAAATATTTTTTGTCTGACGAAGATACATGTACCGTACAATGGAATAGTCACTTTCCAAAACACAAATGGAACAACCTTAATTTCAGCATTAAGACGTGTGGTCAACCCTATTTTAACACCAACGTTTGGTTTAGGATTTACAGGAATAAAGTAATTAGATCTTTTTTCATGAATTATGAACGATATTGAAAATTTTTGCAAAATCATTTGAATAATTTTCTGAATGACCTACCGATAAATGAACGCCAGGAGATATGATACAAACATGATGGCGCAACATGCCACAGTACTTTGGAAGTTAGACAGTACCTCGAAAATATTTTTAATTGGAAAAGTGATCCATAGATTTTCTTAGATTTTTTTACCTTTTTCTTTTCTTTGGGGTTTCTTAACACAGAAAATATTCCAACCGTATTACAATCGTTGAACATTTGAAGCGGATTATCACTATTCCAGATATAACATCACAATATGATTATAAACGTATCGAGATTTTTTTTATTAGAACTGAAATCTGTATGGAAAAAGAACGTAGATATGTTGAAGCATTAATGGAGTGAGCGAAAGCCTAATATTATGTTTTCTTTAATCCATGTGTAAAAGTTATAATATTTAATATCTATATATATATATATATATATATATATATATATATATATATATATATATATATATATGTATATATATATATATATATATATATATATATATCATCATCATCAACCCGTATCAATCCACTGCAGGATGAAGGCCTCTTGAGCATGCTTTCAACTCTCGCGGTCCTGTGCTTTCCTTTGCCATTCGGGTCCAATATACTTAATAATATCATCAATCCATCGTGTTTTCGGTCTTCTCCGTGGAAGTTTGCGATCAAGCGGTATCCAGTCCAGGACCGCCCTGGTCCATTTTTCGTCCCATCGCCTCGACACATGGCTTGCCCACTTCCATTTCAATTGCTGTATTCTTCCAATGATGTCATTCACTTTCGTTTGTTCTCTGATCCATGTGCAGGTCTTTCTATCCCGTCTAGTAATGCCAAGCATACATCTTTCAATTCCCCTCTGTGCTACTCGAAGTTTTTGAACTGACTGTGATGTGAGTGTCCAGGTCTCACTTCCGTATGTCATAGCAGGCAGGACACACTGATCAAAAACTTTCCTATTCAGATAAAGTGATAGTTTGCTCTTAAACACTATGTTGAGCCTGCCAAATGCCTGCCAGCCACATTTAACGCGTCGTTCCACATCCCGGACGGTGCCCCTTCCATTGAAACCCTTTGCACAAGATATATACATATATATATATATATATATATATATATATATATATATATATATATATATATATATATATATATATATATATATATATATATATATATATATATATATATATATATATATATATATATATATATATATATATATATATATATATATATATATATAGTGATCCACGACTTCCAAATCCGTTCCTAAGATAGAAATCCTTTTGTCCTCAGCAAATTTATTGGACATGACCTGACTCTTCTGGTTTATTTTTAAGCCAAATGTTTCCCCAGCCCTTTGCAATTCTTGTACGTGTTTTTGCAACTCATCTGGGTCTTATGAAAGAAGAACGTTATCATCTGCGAATCTAAGATGATTTAAGTACGCACTATTAATCCTTATACCATCTTGTTTCCAATCCAGCTTACGGAACACTTCTTCCAGGCAGGCTGAGTAAAGAAGAGGCGATATT
This sequence comes from Cosmopolites sordidus, assembly GCA_031761425.1. Lineage (NCBI taxonomy): Eukaryota > Metazoa > Arthropoda > Insecta > Coleoptera > Curculionidae > Cosmopolites > Cosmopolites sordidus. The sequence continues at coordinate 151,206 of JARFXV010001997.1, forward strand.
GCGCCCCCCTGCCGTACGCCCCGCTTTACATTTATTCCCACTTCAAGATCGTCAAGGTGGACTGTCGCTGTAGCTTCATCATATATCGATCCTAGTAGGTTTACATAGGCTTTCTCTACACCTTGATTAAGCAATGCATCTTGATTAAGCATGCAGGAAGTTCACCCGTCCTCCACGTCGTGTGTCGTTAGTTTTTTAATACTTTTCTCCACGGGCCCAGTTCACAATTTTTCGATCATACCTGGTACTTACCCGAGGTTAGACGGGTCACGAACGGTTTCGCACAGTCTAACTGCAGCGACCATTTACCGCGGTATGGCGTGGCTGCATGTGATTTCAGCCTCCATTCGACATGGCCAATTTAGATGGTCATGGCTTTAGTCGTTCCTTCATCCGCTCTTCAAATGTCCAGCTTGAGCCCAACTGGTGATGCCTTAAGGCCGGAAACCGGTCTTGGGAGACGATTGCTGGAGCTCTGGATGGTGGATGAAGGAATGGCAAAGCACGATGTGGAGGACGGGTGAACTTCTTTAAATTTTTAATATATATATATATATATATATATATATATATATATATATATATATATATATATATATATATATATATATATATGAACAGGCTTTGTTTTTTTGTCGATTGCATTCGATTACATACATTTTTCTCGAAGTTATAAATACCGTTGTAATGTAATGTTCTTGGCTACACTACTACGGAGAAAATGATTTTATTGCTTCAAAAATAAAAAAGTTATTGTCAATTTTTTAAACTCGTGAATTTTGACCAAAAAAATTGTGGTCCGTATGTTGGGACAGTTATAGAAATGTAGAATAGGCTTCAAAAATTCAAATAATAACGCAAGATTTTTAATATTTATAGTCGATTTATTTATTTAAAAGGCCATGAAAAACAGAATAGAGAAAATCAATTACATGCTAGTCTTCCCGAGCGTCGCAATTTTAGCAGGTATAGTAGTTGCAAGTCATATTTACAGTACGAGCGCATTAACAATTAAGGGATATTACGGTTTTTAGAAAATGCCACTATATTATAGCAGGACAGCGTTTTTTTCTTTTTTCACACACACACACACACACACACACTATCACATTACATTCGAATATACTATGGAATATATGCTATATTCAAAGAATATGTATCCTAATTCTCTACATCGCAAAGCATATATGTATATATTGCTCCCTTGTGTAATTTTGAATAAACTTTGCGTAATTAATTCTGTGGTAATTCAATAAATTTAAACTCTGCCATTTAAAAGAAATAAACATTATGTCGGAAAAATAACGACATTTTTTAAATAAAAAAAACACATAGTCATTTTGCCAAAATGATTTCAAATCCCTTCTGCATCAATACACCGCTGGGTACGTTTAGCCTTGCTAGCATAGATTTTATGTCGTTTTCCAGAATCGCCTCAATGAGCCTCGTCACGGCTTCTGGGACTTGTACTGTTACAAAACCTTCCTTTCATAGCCAGTTTGAGTTTCTGGAACACAAAATAGTCACACGGAAAAAAATCAGGCGAATATGAAGGATGTTCTCTTAAAAAGCCATTAATATGGCTTAGGTACGTTGATGATATTTTTGCTATATGGCAACATAGCAGTAACGATCTAAATATTTTTTTACAAGATATAAATTCTCGAGAGCCTACAATTAAGTTTACTTTAGAGATGGAGAGGGAGAATAAATTGCCATTCCTCGATACTTTAATAATAAAACAAAACAACAAATTGAAAACTACAGTTTACAGAAAACCGACAAACACAGATAGGTATCTCTATTTCTTTTCAAATCACTCAAAATCGGTCAAAATAGGAATAATTAAAACTTTATATGACAGAGCAAAACTTGTTTGTACCGACAGTGATACACTGCAAAAAGAAACAAATCACATAAAAGACATTTTAATAAAAAACAATTACCCAAAAAATTTTATAGATAAATCGCTTAAAAATTTTGATACTAGACAAAACAGACAACTTATTAATAACAATAATAATAACTCTCAAACAATCAACCTCACAATCCCTTATATCCGCGGTATTTCTGACACAATTAAAAGAGTAGGAAATAAATACAACATAAGAACGACATTTAAAACAAAAAATACTCTTAGATCTCTATTAACAAAGACTAAACCAAACAATATACAACAAAATACCAAAAATGTGGTTTATAAAATTCCCTGCGAATGTGGCAAATTCTATATAGGTGAGACATCTAGACCGTTAGATGTTAGATTAAAGGAGCATAAAAACCTTCTTAGAAAGGGCGATTTTAATAAATCTAGAATTTGTCAACACGCATGGGAATCGGGTCATAAAATCAATTGGAATAATTCCAAAACGGTATTAAAAGAATCGGTAACAAAATACAGAAGATTAAAAGAAACCGCTATAATTAATTTAAATAAAAATAACTGTATTGCTATGCCTTCGGTAGATTTAAATTCAATATGGTTCCCGATTCTAAAGAATACAATTAAAAACATTTAAATATTTGAATACACAATCAGTACAATAAACAATCACACAGTAAACATTACCTATATATATTTTTTGGTAGTATGTCACTGTCATGAAAATCCATTGTTGTCAATGTAAGTATCGCTGACATACAAAAAATATATTTACTTTCACTCGTTACTTTATATATTACAAATTAATATAATTTATTTTTTAGTTCAGTTTTGAAAACGGGGGGAGATTACCCTCCGAAACGTTAACGTTAAAAGTTTGTAAATTTTTTATAACATTTTTATATCTTTAAAAATATTGTTCGTTAGGCAAATTTATTACAAAAAAGAATCACTGAGAAATTTGTCTCCGTTTGGTTTTTTGTTTTTACCCAGTGATTCTTTATTTAAATAAGAACAGGTATTTTTGATATTTTTTGAGTTTTAGGCAGTGGCGAAAAACCCAAATAAAGGAGAAAAAATATATGAATACGCCACAATCATTCAGACATTATGAAGGATGTTGTTTTTTCGCCAAAATTTCACGAACAGCTTCAATACTGTAAGCATAAATCGACCACAGACTTCCCGTTTCTTTAAATTATTTGTTAAATTGTTGTGAATCATGTCTTTAGTCCTATTTAATTCCTCCTCTATACATCTCAGTCGAATTCACATCGTAGGCGATCATTTCACGCACTTTTTCCACCAACTCATCGCGATATTTGTTTTTTGGCCGGGCTGACTTTGGGTTGTCTTCCAAAGCATCACACCGGTCCTGAAATCACTTATGCCACTCGATCACACGAAGCAATCATCACCATAAACTTTTTTTAAACAAAATTTAATGTTAGCTCTTTGTTCCATCGTGTTTTTGTTACGAGGTGACAAGAGGTACTCTCACTTTAAGTGCTATAAATTGACAATCCATTGATCGATTTTAATGATGCCGGTCTCGTTTTATAGATGAGATACACAACTTTCCGATTATATATTGGTTTAACAGATGGCGTTAGTAGTTATTTCTAAATTTATTTTTCCGACACACTGTGTATATTTTTCTTAGCAAGCCTTAACATGCATTATATGGCTATAAATCAAAATAATCCACTATAAGCACTTAAATTTACTAATAACGGCTCTCACATTAGTCAAAAAGTTTTAAATAGTTTTCTTATCTCATATGATAACCCTTCAGATTATTAAATGTTCTTTGACACATAAATTTTACCAAAAATAAATCAAAATCCATACATTCCCAAGGTCCTTATAAAATACTTCCATCACCTTATAAAAATATTTCCTAAGGAAGCTAGACTGTTATCATCATAGATGTATATCATCATCATCATCATCAACCCATGTCGATCCACTGCAGGATGAAGGCCTCTTCAGCATGCTTCCAACTTTCCAATATACTTAACGATGTCATCAATCCATCATGCTTTCGGTCTTCTTCGCGAATGTTTGCGATCAAGCGGTATCCACTCCAGGATTGCCTTGGTCCATCTGTCGTCACATCGCCTCGCTATGTGGCCTGCCCAGCTCCATTTCAATTGCTTTACTCTTCCAATGATGTCACATACTTTTGTTTGTTCCCTGATCCATGCGCAGGGCTTTCTGTCTCGTCTTGTAATGCCAAGCATACATCTTTCCATTCCCCTCTGTGCCACCTGAAGTTTTTGAATTGATTGCGATGTGAGCGTGTGTTTATCTATCCCTTGGCTAAGCAGAGCATCCATTATTAGTTGCTTTGACATGGAGTCAAATGCTTTTTCGTAGTCGATAAAAGCCAAGCACAGTGGCATGGTGGATTCGTTGTGCCTTTCTATGGCCTGCTATACAACCTGGATGTGTGTGATCTATTGTGCTGAATCCACTTCTGATTCCTGGTGAACAACCAAGAGAACAAGCAGGATTCAGAAGTGGATATATATATATATATATATATATATATATATATATATATATATATATATATATATATATATATATATATATATATATATATATATATATATATATATATATATATATATATATATATATATATATATAGACACACACACACACACACACACACACACACATATATATCTATGTATATCTATATATTAAACTTAACACATTAATTAATTACATATTTTTTTCCTTTATTTGGGTTTTTCGCCGCTATCTAAAACTCAAAAAATATCAAAAAACCTGTTCTTATGTAAAGAAAGAATCACTGGGTAAAAACAAAAAACCAAACGGAGACACATTTCTCAGTAATTCTTTTTTGTAATAAATTTGCCTAACGAACAAAATTTTAAAAATATAAAAATGTTCCCCGCGTTTTCAAAACTAAACTAAAAAATAAATTATATTAATTTGTAATATATAAAGTAACGAGTGAAAGTAAATATATTTTTTTGTGTATGTCAACGATACTTACATTGACAACAATATATATATATATATATATATATATATATATATATATATATATATATATATATATATATATATATATATATATATATGACAACAAAATATATGAACACGCCACAATCATTCAGACATTAATTATTTACATGTTACAGGTCGAAAGCAAATCCGGCTTGTTTGAATATGTTGATTAACTGTATTATTTTTGTGTAGTATGATACATTTTATCAAATATATCATATAATTTACCAGAGGAATCTTTACACGATTACTTGAAATACAATATTTTACACATTATATGCTGTTCCATGCTCTAGGTTGTATTTTTATAGTGGCTAAACAAAAACACACGAATTATATGCTTGCACTTGAAAACTTGGTTTTTATAAAACACTTTATTGTATCAAGTAACAAATACTTTAATTAGTTATATCTTGAAATTGCAACATTAATTATTTGTTATACAAAACAATTTATAACTTGACTTAAATACTAATGATAAAATATTCAGAACTGCGAACAACCAGAGCCTTCGGCTTAAAGACAGATTGAAAATATATATCTATCTGCCTAACATTAATTTGGTTCCTATATTTATACTAATATAAAGTAATACAGAAACTATTAGTATTCTGTAAAGTAAATACAATATAGTTCTTTATATGCATTCCAGAGATAAGGGGGTCGGTTTCTACAATATAATTCATCACTCCTTAAGCTTCGGAAAATGGGATCATTTTCTGAATTTGCTTTTGCTGCACTTGGTTGGATCAATTCATCAGTCCAGAAAACATTACTGATTTGCGGCACTTTCCGCATGTGGTAATTTTATTGTTGAACAGTAATCAGGCGTAAAGTGAAAATAAGATTAAGGATAAAGATGGGGTTAATACAATTAACATTATTATATTGAAAGATGCATAGTAACTTATTCTTGGTTGATCTTTTAAATGTACTTCTAGATATTACGGTTTTAAAATGATTTATTTTTAATTAATTCCTTTTGGTTAACACATATTGATAATGTTTCGGTTTTGAATTCGGTTATAATTTTGCATCTGTCTGTTTGAATAAGATAATTGTTTTTTAATTACTTCGAGTATTATTTCTTCTCGAGATTTGATCTCGTATAGCGCTGTGGTTTTAAAATTCTTTTATGGTATCTTTTATCTGCAGATATTATTATGTTTTCTTGATCAATAATTGGTTCAACAACTGGTGTAAATTTATTAGTTTTCTTGTCTAATTGTGAAATTTTTGTGGTTCTGTAAGTTGGTTTTTCCGATGAATATGGAATTTGTTCTTTTCTATTTGCGTTTTGCTTTTCTAAAGAATCACATTGCTTGGTTGCTAATTTGTTAAAAATGTATTTGTTTATATTTTGGATATTATTATAATGATTTTCCATATATTTGGATACTTGTTGTTCCTCAGTGGTTTCAAGTGCATTTTTATAATCTAATTTACCTCTAACTATTTGGATGGGTGTATATTTTAGTGTACTGTGTGTAGAATTATTATAAGACAATAGGGTCTAATTCATTAAATTAATTATATTTTAGAGGGGTTTTCATTTTTCAACATTAATATTATTTCTGCTAAAGTAGAGTGCATACGTTCTATGGGACTATTCTATGGGACTATTCAATACCATAAAGCGAACAAAAATTTTGTATCGTTCCAAATGCTAGTTCGTTATCAGTGATTATCTTATGAGGGAGTCCAAAATGATTAATATAAATTAACAATTTGTCGGCTATTTCTGTAGAATTGGTGGTCACTATTGGATACGCTTATTCTAGTTTGGAAAAGCTAAAATCCGGGTATTACAAAATAGGGTCATTGGTTAAAACTTTCTTCCATGTTTCAAAGCAGTTTACGAATTCAGGGTTATGTTCGACTTTTTCGTTCTTTTTGAGGCAATTTGTCATCGGCTTTACTAATTTGGCAAAATTATGTATGGTAGGGAGTTCAATTGAATATTATTTAAATATAAGACGGGTGGTTTTCTTTTTCGTCTTTCCGAAAATTTGAGGTTTGGAAATCTGCTGTTGTTTGAGTGTATTGGTTGTAATCGTATTCTGTATTCTCACTTCCATAATCGTAGGAATATGGGTAATAATTCGTCTCATTTTGTGGTTCAAATCATTGTTATTTCTGTAATTAACCTGCTGTTTGAAGAATGAGTGATTTAATACTAGGTCTGCTGCGTCTTCCAATTTTTGAGGATTTTGTATAATTAAAAGTGTTCTTAATTCTGAATTGACGTTTGATATAAGTACTGTAGTGGCTGTAATATCGTTTTGATTTATGAATGCTTGCTTACTAAGATGGTCAATTGATGTATCCATTAAAATTTTAAGATTCAAACGCGATTTTAGTACTTTAATGCGTTCAATAAAGTCAAATACATTTTCATTTATATTTCAAACCAGAAATGGAATTGTTGTTGGAGAACTTGCCTACTCTTCGGTCACCAAATTTTTCACGTAAAGCTGTTTTAATTTCAGGCCTCGTGCCGAGATCAGGTCTACAGAGAATACAATTTACGGCTTCGCCAGTGAGTTAAGAAGAAATAGATGCAAAAACATAATTACTCAAGTGATTATCATCTGTTGTGCCATATCTCTTAAAATATGTATCTACGGTTAAAATAAATCGTTCTAAAAGTTCTCTTTTCCCGTCAAAAGATATAATAATAGAAGCGAATTCTTTAGCATCGGTAATCTTTGCCATGTTCGATAAGTGTTTTTTATTTAAATCTAAATTATTTCTTAACTTATTACTGCAAGAAGTTACTCTTAAACTACTAAAATTTTCAGTAGTATCTTCTAGTATAGCGTCTAATTTTTATATCTCAATTAATTACAAAAGAAAATTAATATGCATCAATTCTTACAACTAAATAAATGGACTGAAAGGAAATACTATTCAATCAATATTTCTTACCGGATTGTTGATCGTACCATTTGAACAGTTAAAACTGACAGTCCAATGTTTGCTCGTCTTTCAGGAATGGTTTTTGCAACATTCAAACGTAGCTTCTAACAAGGGCCTTTTGGTAACCTACCGGCTGCGCCAATTATATGCTTGTACTTGAAAACTTTGTTTTTAAAAAACACTTTATTGTATCAAGTAACAAATACTTTAATTAGTCATATCTCAAAATTGCAAATTGTGACACGGTGCATTGTCTTGGTAAAACAGTAATTTTTGCTTTCTAAATCCAAGCTGTGGTTCCTCTAAGGTTGCTTCTGTTTGTTTTCTCAACCTATGCTCTTTTATTCTGGTAAATATTTTTCCAAGTAAACTTGTTAGTGTCGTCAAGGGTACCCATATTTCAGTCTGTTGGTACTTTATTTTCTATTATGATATCGTTTAGTAGTGACAAAAATTCTTTCTTTATTATTTCTCCTATATATTTCAGCATTTCGGCTGTGATTTTATCTTGCTCTAGAGTTTGCCAAATTTATTACTTTCAAAATTACATAATTATTTCTTGTTCTTAAATATATAATTCAATTTTTTTATACAATTTAATAAATTTATTAATTTATATAATATATTTAATAATTTATAGTTAATGCAAACTTAAACAATAAATACCTCTTTAAACTTCCTGGATTTAATAATTTCACCGGTCTCAAATTAAAGACGTAGATATTATATTTCGCAAAACCAGAATGAGCAACTTTACACACAGACTCACTATTATTCCTTTTATCAGATGTAACCTTTTAGCAGATGATTCAATAATGAAAATGTTTATTTGTCAACAATATTGCGATGAGTATTAGCGAAACGCGTCAATCTGTATTAAATATAAATACTAGGCTAATTTATTCCATATCTGAAATGATTTTCGGGAAGTCCTTCAAAATACTCATCTACGGCTGCTATAACTTCTTCATTTGATGAAAAACGCTTGCGCGCTCTGCGAACTTTTTAATTAGTCTAGTATAATATAGTGGAAATTAGACATAAAAGTATTTCATTAAACAACTATGATGAATTGCCATCAAGCAGAAGCAAACACAATCCAAAATATAGTAAAACAGTTTAATTATACATATTAATTTTTGGGGTAATTTGTGTACCTCTTTCTACTATTGTTTGAATGTATCCAGTATTCTTCTCAGAGTACATATCTGAGCAACACATGAGCTACTAACACTGAAACCTGCTTGTTTATTTTTAAGCGTTTTTTCTACTGCATGTTTGAATCTATTTGAGATAATATGTTATGTTATTTTTTCTTACGTTGCTCAGTTACCCTGTTTTGGTATAGTGCTAATTCGACTCGTCCCCCATTGTTCTGGAATTGTTTCTTCTTGTGTTCCTTGATTCTATCTTCAGGTATTACAGAAATTTTATACTTAAAATAATAGTTAGTAGATAGTAGTAAATAGTAGTTTTATATATAAAAAAATAGTTAAAACATTATAATTAAAATATTACAATAACAATGGACATTCAGGTGTAGACAGTTATTATATTAGCTCCATCAAAAATGTGCCCTACAGCTATGAGACTTCATCTAATACGAACCAGGACCATGACACTAGCAAGTATAAATTTAACCTGAAACTTTATAGCCGACGTAAGTTTAAGTTAGTCATAATAAGAAATCTCTATTTGTTATCTTTGTACTAAGAATTGTAAAATTTCCATATATTTCTAATATTTAAAGGAAAATCACAATAGGAAAACAAGCGAGCTTTAATTTTTTACATTTATATTTAAATTGGAAACTATAAATCGCATCAAGACAATTGAACTAGAAATTCTTAAAATTTGTAACGCGATATCTGAAGTAAATATGTAACTAAAGCAGATTGAAGCACTTACGAAGAATACTAATAAAGTTTTACATAAATCGTCGTTTCCAATATGGAATTTGTTTAAAAGTTTTACAGTTAACAACTATGTGACTATAGATTTACATAAAGGGTTTACCAATAGCAAAAATTTGATGTTAAAATGATAAAAGAAAAACCGTTTGATGTAGATTTATTTTCCATGTTTAAGTCCATTTGCGATTTGTTTACAATGACCAAAGATTTTAAATAAGTCAACAAATATTAATCCAAAAGAGTACAAAATTTCGAAGAGACAAATAGTTACAATTTTTTGAAATTGTTTTGAAAACTATTAGTGTCTTTCTTAGTCCTGTTTGAATCACGTGGCATCAAATACTACCTGTCGTTGAGTGTAAATTCCTCAGTCCTTTTGGATAAAAGTGTAATTAATTAATATCACACCGAGTTTTTTGGAAATTCAAAGACTTATCTTATCTCTGGGGTATTATTATACCAAAAGGGACTATTTTGATATCCACAAATCCATGCAAATACAAATGTGTTTCACTTGAAAACATGATTTTTGCTCAATATCGGGATCACTTTTCAATTCAAGTCCCCAACCTTTTCAATATCTTGGGCTGCTTTAATAAAATTCAAATAGAGAGAGCTATCTAAATTTGTTTAATGCAATATTGGAAACACATTTTCGAGGTGCAAAATTTATTTTACTATAACTATATTATACATTACATATGATGTACATACATTATACAAATTGTATATGTCTGAGAAATAATCACAATTTTGGCTCAACGGCATGTCATATATTTTTAAAAACTAAAGCCCCATGACCCATGTAAATAACAAAAAAATATCGTCGTAGTTCAAAATGTAAATAAAAGCTACTGTAGGGTCTGACACTTAGCCTCCTCAACAATTTTTTTAATGTTGGCGGTATACTTCGTCACAGCCATTCGAATACAATTATCCAAATGTTCATCTGTAAGTTATTTGCGATATCGGCTCTCAATAATAATTTCCGTGAAAGATGAGTCAACCAATTGTACTACGAGTGCGATGACGTTAAAATGTTTAAAATGAGATTTAAAGGCATCCTTCAAGTTCGATATTATTTGCACATGATATTTACTGTCGTAAGGTTGTAACTGATTTTGAGATATCTTTTCTGAAAGAACAGGCAAGTGCTTGGTGTCGCGGTTGGTTAGGTTTTGTTCCCAAAACTCAAACTGTTTAATGAACGCTTTTATATCAGAAATTATTTCCTTTAATTTTTTGTCTCTCCCTTGAAGCTGTAAATTAAGTTCATTCAATCTCTCTGTAATGTCTACCAGAAATCCAAAATCTTCAAGCCAGGTTGAGTTTTCCATTTCAGTAATGGGTTTATCGTGTTGTTTAAAAAAATCAACTAAAGCAGGTAAGAGATCATTAAAACGTTTGAGTACTTTTCCTCTACTCAACTAGCGGACTTCATAGAGAAAAAGTAATTCCCCGTATTGACAGTCCATTTCATCGGTCAGTTCTTTGAATAAACTTCTTTGTAACGACTGAGCTCTAATCTTGTTCACAATTTTTACTATCATAAGAGAGGAATTGCGGAAAAGTATCATCCTTTCGAAAAAATGCCACAAGACCCTTTTCGAAACCTACCATAACTGGAGCTTCATCTGTTATCAAACCTGCCATTTTAAATATTGGAATTTTCTCAGACGAAATAACACTTTTCAAATGAGAAAACAGTTCATTTCCAGTAGTATGCACTTTTAATTGATAATCTTCAAAAGTTCTTTAATCATAAAATCGCTAAAAATCATCGTGACGAAAACAGCCATCTGGGCGGTATCAACCATATCTGTGGATTCATCAAGTTGCAGGGAAATATAACTACATTTATCTAAGTCACGCGTTAACTGTAAAAAAAACATCACTACTCATTACTTCTACTCATTTCATCACTGTATTGACAGAAAGTTGCTTTGTTTTTATGGCAGACACTATTTCATTTTTATTTTTAAAGTTCACTAATAATGACTCAGACTATTTTTGTCAAATACTTTTAAAATTGTTGATTGTTGTCCAATTAACTGATTTTTCAATTGTCTCAACTTTTCCTTTCTAGTTCAAAGTCACATGAACAGTCTTATGGTGCCTTTCAATATTTCCCTTTTTATTCCCCCAACAAACACATACTTTTGCTTTTAATTTCTGTAAAGAAGCATTGTTCTTCCCACTCAGAATGGAAATGGTTGGTCTTAATTTTTTTTATTACTGCTTGCCATATTTGTAATTTTAATTTTAACGTAACTGAACATTGAATGCGGCGTCATCGCACAGGTCTATCTATATATCCCGTTAAAAGTAGTTAAGGTTGTCCACGCGAGCAATCGACTGCTCTAGATGATAATCAGGAAATTCACAACTCTTGTGATGCTCAATTTACCTCAATTCTTGGAACAGATCTCTTAGCTTTGTAAACCGATATGAAAAATGTCATATCGGTTTAACGACCTAATTCTTTGAAATGTCGACAAATATATATTTTCATCTTTGGCAACATAGGCTGTTATGGTAATATTCTGTTCACTTTGCCCATTTCCAAGTCTTTTTGATAATTTTGTATTGTAAATAGTTTTAAAATATTTCAACTCTTTGGTAAATAGGATGTAGATAGATTATTGGGCATTTAATAGGAAGCGGACAACGAAAAAAGTGAGGTTCTGAAATTTGTTCAAATTGGCTATATTTGTACATCTAGGGGATATGGACGTGTACTCATAATTTTTTTTGATTTGAGGTTTACCAATTATTGTTGAAGGGTTTGTTTGCTGTTTTGATGAATAGGAAATTGTTAAAGCTTACTTAAGTACCAAATTATAGTAGCTTATGATATTTGCAAACATTTAGATACAACTGTTATAAAAGTTTAACATCATTTACCAATAGCTTCATTGGTATTGGTAACTTTTAAAAGGTTAGTTCTTCTTGTTTCTTCTTCTAGTATTTTTTGAAAATAATTTTAGCAATTTCATGAGGTCAACTTATATCGTTGAAATTGGAGCATGTGGAACTGAATGTCATTCGACCAGAATCAGGCTGAACTGCTCAAAGGCGTTTATACAACTGATTTGATATACAACACCTTTTCTGAAAGTGTTTTCTCCTCAAATGATCGTGAAAATTATATTGAAGAATGTTCTCTTCTGGGGGCAATGATAAGAAATGTCTTCCGACAGGAAAAATTAACAAAAGGCCGACATGGAATAAACTCAACTAAATAAAAAAAAGTTATTTTATATTATATATTAAATAACTAACCATTGAGGTGGGAGTTGATAGATGCCGTCGTAGAATTGATACAGTTACAATCACAACCGTCTTTTGCAGCTCGGCGATGAAAATGTTTTCGAGCTACAAGCTGCGGAAGTAACCCATAAATTTGGAATGGAATGCTGCACCTATAATAATAGGGACAACTGTCGCAGGCTTTTTCCGGTCGGTCGTCGGGAAATCTCAGTTTTGAATTTGTAACACTTGTCCAATTTTTCCTTCTCCTTTTCTTGAAGTCTTCCGTTTCCTGGTATCGCCACATCAGTTAGCAACATCTTATGCTTTTCAACGACTGTTATGTCCGGTGTGTTGTGCTCGATCGTCTTGTCAATGAAGTCAATGGTCAATGAATCAATTTATTTTAAATATTCGAATAAATATGGACTGATATATTTCGTTCTCTAAATGATTTGGTGTTACCCAAAAATGCTGTTATCAAAGAGACGTTATTATTTCTAAATAATTTTACAGTAAACTTTGTATTAAAATTTAACGTTTTAACATTATGACAAGTACAATTTTTGAAATATAATACTAACTTACTTAAACTAAGTTAAGTATTTCCAAGATACAAAATGAATTTGTATAAAAATGTTATTTAAGCTTCATAAAAATAAAATATGTTTTAGTTTCAATAAAACCAAGGGAAAATAAGATATTATGCTAACCTAAAATCGTTATATGGAAATTATAATGAAATATGTGATTATGTTGCATATCCAGTTTTTAAATTTAATTAAAAATATATTTATTTCAGTCATAAGGCTTGTCATAATTTTTCTTCGCAACAAAATAATTATCTTACTCATAAAACAAATTAAGTCTTATATTTCTAATATGATTTGTAGAATGGTTTTGGATGATGCGTGATTTTTTAGTGTCCAGGCTTGTCCTTGTCCCAGCTGTCCGCTGTCAAAGGAACTGTGAGTTTGCGCGCAAGTCTGTAAATCTGCGTCTTAATAGCCTGATAAATCACCACGGAACATTTAAGACCAGATCAGCGCTTGCGAATTGTCAAAATTTATTATTAAAATCAATGTTCTGTACGTCAAACATAGATCACTTTGTGAATTTGGACTTAGTGATGTATCCGCCGTACGCATTTCATGCTGCTCCATATTCAAATAAAAACAAAATAAGAAACTGTGGGTACCGAAGAAAATATCGCTGCTGTTGCTGGCTGGCAGTGTTGATGAAGATCGAAATTTATCAATTAACGCCGTTCACAGGAAGTTGGGCTTTGTTATTTGACTACGTGGATTCCGAATCGGAATTCACGTATGTAATGTAATGAATGGTATTGATCTGGAGGAGATGTGGTTCTAGCAGAATAGTTCCACATGTCATACAGCCAACGTAATAATCGATTTATTGAGGGAACAATTCGGTAAGAAAATGATATCTGTACCTGTTAATTGGCAATCAAGGTCATGTGATTTAACGACTTTAGATTATTTTTTATTGGAGTTATGTTAAATCTTTAGTCCATGTCGATAAAGCAGAAACTATTGATGCCTTGGAAGTCAACATAATTCAGACAATTGCGGTCATAAGAACCCAATTGCTTAAAAAAATGGTCGGAAATTGGATTGACAGAATGCGTTTTGTCTGCGTCTGAATTGTTTTCAAGTAGTAATGTAATTGAATGTTATTTCACATAAAATAAATTGTTTTAAAGCATCTAATTCGGTTGTTGTTTTATTTAAATTTACTATATATTGTTAGCTGTATGTTGAAATATTGAATTCCAAAATTATATCTTAAGATAATTGTATAAAAAAGATTATGCAAATCCAAATTACATTTTCATAGTAAATTAATAATTTTTGGCCCAACATCTATTTTCAAAATTTGGTTTTGAGAAGTTGATTGATTTTCACATATTTTTAGATTTAATTCTAAATTTCTGTCTTTCAGAAAAAATTATGCTAATTAATATACCAGATTTATTATTATTGCAAAAAATACAATTGGTAATAAACATCTACGTGGATTTTTTTTTCTTTCTTTGTTCATTATAATGTTATGACTTACGTGGTAGGAGCTGGATTTAAAGAAATACATTTGGGATATAGGAAGCTACAAGACAAAGAAAACGGTACATTAAATTCGCAACAGTCAGAGTAATGAAGCGAGCGATGTTGGTCATTTCTCTCGGAGACCAATTCGTAAACTCAGAAATACGACTACGAGCAGTGGAATTTAACATATATACATAAAAGTATATTGACAATTTGAAAGACAGTTTTTTTAAAATAAAATTAGGAGTTACAATACTAACCAAAGTAAAAGATTTGTGTATTAGAAGGGCACTGTGAATGAAATCTAAGGAAGAGGCCATTGATAAAACACTGCTGGATTTTGGTTACACCTAGGAGGGATACTAGAGATAAAGTTAAAAATATGTAAGAAACCAGATAAAAAACGCAAGAGGAAAACTAAAGTTTTCGGTAGATAGGAAAAAATTATAAAAATATAGTGAAACTAAATTCAAACTTTTCTCAAATCTTTATCACTTCAAAATAGATAAGGCCATGGATTAGTACGTAAGTAAAAAATAAGTCCAAATATTCTCTTGGGCTAAAATATATTGGATTTTCTACTTATCTAAATGTTTATTGCTGACATAAAAGGAAAAGCTATTTAGGGATTGTTTTTATGTCTATTTTTACAGACTTTTATAGTCAAATAACAATCCAACTATTTTCATTAAGATTATCACACTAACGTTAATTAGGTTAAATTTATAAATGCAATTTGGTAATAATATTTTCCTGGCGTATTACAAAATATCATTGTGTCGCTGTTTGTTTTGTTCATAAGAATGTGAAATTCCATGGTTCACATATTCGTATTTTGGTTACATAAATGTGTTGTCGATTTATACATCCTGGAGATTTTAAAAAGTTATTAATGATATATGAATGATGTGATACTCTCTGCTAACCTTATGTCCGGCATCTGTCGGAAGGTTTAACCACCATTCGGAAGATTTTTCTCAATGACCTTCTTCTCATACTCCACTCCCAGTGCCTTTGGAATATACACATCGTTTACTTTGTTCAATCTTGTAACTTCTAATAAATATTCAAAGAAATTTTATCTCCCATACCCTGGGCATACTAGTATGTATGTAAGTTAAATTCTACAATTCAAATACTATTCAGCAAAACAGGAAGAAACATTGTTTACATGTATCCTTCCTGCTAACTTTTTTAAATGATGAATATTGAGCTTATGAAAAATTGAATTATTTTAGCTTTTATTCTACTTTTGACTGGCTGAAATTAGCATGCATAAAACAAAATAAGTGAAGAACAAATCGTTATTCTTTCAAATTGCGCAGGTGCACAATCATCTTGCCATTTCACAGTAACTTAAATTTGCTCTTTTATATCAATAGCATGACTGATTTGAAGTTTGGATACTTGCCTGGGAAGCAGCGTTACATGAACTTATGGTAATATTAAGTCTTCACCAAAAAAAAATAAATAAAAAAATCCTATTCTTATCACATTCTCAGCTATTACATTTAGAAACACCAAAGATAAAGAAGCAAAACGTTTAACAGCTTTTGTATTCAAAATATATTATATATTGAACATATTTTCAGTTTGATTTAAATATGTATATGTTTTAAGGTGTTTATTCCCCAGTGTATGTTATTAAAATTATTCTGTTGGTTATATTTCAGGACATTTCTTCTAAAGGTAACGCATATTATATCCAAAGTTATGTGTATTATACATCACATGCGCACGTCAATTATGAGGAGTGCTCTCGTTTTGTATTTGCTTTCTAAATTTTTATCCATTGGAAATGTCTATTAAATCATATACGGTTTTAATACTTTTATGCTGATTTGAAACTTAAATTTAGATCAGATAATCGCCCGTAAGCAATAAATGAGAACCTTTAATTATTTAAATTTCATTATATTTATTTTCTTAAATTCTACAGTAACGCAACAATAGTCAAACCCAAAAAAACATCTCGACACTTAGGGTTAAAAGATATATCTGATTTAAAAAGAAAAATATAATAACGCTGCCGTTAACAGCTATTTTGGTTCGAATTCTGTTTATATATTAAATATTTTACTGACTGGAAAAAGTTAAAAAAATACTGAAAACCTATTTTTTAAATATGCCTGCATAAAAATGTCTGCATAAAAATTATCTTTTTTTTTTCTGTTGCTATCAATAAGTTTTAGCTTCTTGTCATTCTTATTTCATTCTTTGTCAATCATCCGAAAAAGCTACTGCGTAGCCAAACGTGTTTTGTTTCAGAGGGAAATATAAGCGGAAATTAGACAACTTTATTTTATTTACACAATTTAGAATATTTTTTACTCAATTCTTAAGCCACTATGAAAATTTCAAATCGATTGACTAAGCCGTCCAAAAACTATTGCAATTTAAAATTATCGTAATTTTATACGAGATCTTATGAAGATTGACTAACATAATAAGTTAAACACGTTACAAATATACAAAGAAAAGTTATCAAGCATTCCAAACTTTTAGATTATGCAACTTAAATTGTTTGAAACCAATTTTACACAGTTATTAATATTCATTTTCAGTAGCTTCAGTAGCAGTAGCAAAATGATTAGTATGAGTCCGTCTCCTTTTTAGTAAACCTTTTCTTTCTTATGTAAACCTTTTCTTTCAAAAATTCCCATAAAAGTAGTCCGGAGCCATCAAATCAAGGCGGTTAGCAATAAAATTCTATATCGAATTTTTAAAACTCTATTAAATGTTGCCACTTACCTCATCCAGAATTTTAGCAAAAATTGTAGATTTTAAAAAATACTTTCGCTATTGTCACAATAAAATTACTCTACGTCTATCCTATCGGTAGGGCGGCCACTTTTGATTGTTTAACTAGACGCATTTTGTTTGTCGCCTGGGAGAATGTTTATGTTTTTCTAATTTGCAAGTTTCAGATGAATTACTCTTCTAATTAAATTTGTGACCTGATTCTTTTCCGAAATTCATCTGATCCGATTTCGTTAATATTCCCTATTTCAAGGGAGCTTATTGTATCAACTAGTTATGCACCACTCAACATGTTCCGGCCAGGGATCATTAAACACATTTCGGTTATATATTAGTGGTCGTATTAAACTCAATCAATATCAGTTTTCCTTTGAAAAAAGCCAAATATTTAACTGGCTAAACGTTGCGAATAAATAAATAATAGCAATCTAAATTCTAATAATTCTTAATTTTTTAATAGATGGCGCTGGAAACAAGGATCGGTTCACAGTCTAATCTCTTATGTCATTTTGTTGCTATGATAGTACCTTTCAAAATACCATTAATGTTTAAACGATTTCAAGTTATATTAGCGTCATATTTTATTTCGTCTGGTAAACATGTCCAGTTTTGAGCGAAATAAAGAGCATTTACAGCATGTACTGCTTTTCCTGTCCAATCAAACTAAAAACGCGAGTAAAAGTCATTCTATACTTGTGAAAACTTATGGTGACAATATCCCAAAGCAAGACGCTTGTAGGTGTTGTTGGTTTAGACGATTCAAAAGTGGTAATTTCGATTTGAAAGACAGACCAGCCAGATCAATCGAAAATAATTTAAGATGCCGAATTACAAGCATTGTTGTAAGAAGACGATATGCAAACTCAAAAACAAATGGTACAGAGGTTAAATGTTGGTCGCCGAAACATTTGTGTTCGTCTGCATGCCATGGGAAAGATCGAGAGAGCAGGAAAATGGGTCATCAAAACTACATCAGCTAAACGACAGTCAAATGGAAAAGCGAAAAACGGTGTGCGAAGTTTTGCTTTTTCAGCATGGAAAAAATACTTTTTTGCATCGAATCGTGACTGGAGACGAAAAATTGATATATTTCGAGAACACAAAACGCAGCAAATCATGGGTAGATCCAGGACAACCATGAACATTGTCCGCAAAACAGAATCGCTTTGGAGAGAAGACAATGCTGCGCATTTGGTGGGATCAGAAGGGTGCCGTGTACCATGAGCTTCTGAAATCAGGTGAAGCAGTTGATACCGTTCATTGCCACCGACAAATCATCAATTGACCGAAAAGCGACCAGAATGGGAACGGATAAGTGAATGGAACGGATAAGTGATTTTGCAGCACGACATCACACACAGCGAAAGCGGCCAGAGACATCATTTCTGCACTTGGCTGAGATCTCCTGCCCAACCCGCCGTACTCACCACACTTGGCCCCTTCCGACTGCTACTTGTTTTTATCGATCTCTTACGCACTTTCTATGAAATACTTCAAAAAGATGTCGAAAAATGACTTGATGACTGGACCACCTCAAAAGATGTACGGTTGTTTTTCTGGGAGGGCATTTACAACTTACAAGAGAGATGGGAAAAATGTGAAAGTAGCGATGGCGCATACTTTGAATAAACCATTGTTTACATTTTTCAAAATTAAATGCGTTTTTGTTTTAAGAAACATTCAGAATTATTAACCGCCATATACAACACATCCATATAAATATATAACATATAAAACTAAGATAAGTTGCAAGAATACTTTGTATTACAAGATACCCGAAATAATGTATTCTAGATTCTTGTCGTCACCTCATGCCGCCAAATAGTTTGGAAAAATTTCCTATACTACAATCGAACAATTTTCGAATGTTTTTTAATCTATCAAATAATTCATTTTATGATAAAGTTACATCTATTTAATTAAAATAAATCTACATTGACTTCGTGAGAAAATCTAAAACACTAATAGCATTAATATATTCGAATTATATATCGATATCAAAATTCGATGCAATATTTTGGGAAATATATTTAAATAATTAGAAATATCAGCGGAAAATATTCACTCGATAAGCTTAACGATGCTCTGAAATAATCGAAGCGTCCACTTTCACTTATGCCAGCAGATTCTCAACAGAGGTAACATCCATTATCGGAGAATAGACGGGTGTGTTCATTAAAATGAATGAAATTCTACTTGTCACGCAAGAGTCATTTTGTTAAGAGGATCTGCCTCTTGCATTTGATCCTGGCATTAGGATCACTTATTGGTTCACTTAAAATATTTTTTCGTATGTCATGATAGAAATTCTAATTTCTAAGTAATATGCTAAGGTAGTTGGTTATATAAATAAATTGTTTAGAACCTTAATTTCCCTACATACTTAAACTAAAATTTAATCTTCTCTTGATAAATTAACTAAAACAACTTTTACAATATCAAGCGAAGCCAAGCCGAACCGGGAGAGAAGCCAAGAGAGCCAAGCCGAACCGGGCTTGGCTTGGCTTGGCTTGGCTTGGCTTGGCTTGGCTTGGCTTGGCTTGGCTTGGCTTGGCTTGGCTTGGCTTGGCTTGGCTTGGCTTGGCTTGGCTTGGCTTGGCTTGGCTTGGCTTGGCTTGGCTTGGCTTGGCTTGGCTTGGCTTGGCTTGGCTTGGCTTGGCTTGGCTTGGCTTGGCTTGGCTTGGCTTGGCTTGGCTTGGCTTGGCTTGGCTTGGCTTGGCTTGGCTTGGCTTGGCTTGGCTTGGCTTGGCTTGGCTTGGCTTGGCTTGGCTTGGCTTGGCTTGGCTTGGCTTGGCTTGGCTTGGCTTGGCTTGGCTTGGCTTGGCTTGACATGGTTCGGCTTGCAGTGTTAAAGTCACCTAATAACGCAAAACATGAAAATGGATGTATTATTATATTATGTTGAAAGTCATGCCCTCGTAATATGGTAATAAGTGATAAGTGAAAACTGAAATCACTTTGTAAACTTTAGGGCCGCAACAATGTGGTATGAGTATAATATTGTGATATACGGAGATTATAGTATTGTGTATGAAAAGTATTTACATCTTTGAGGTACTTAGTTATTCATTATTCAAATCTACAGCTCTTTGGCACCATTTATATGCCTCGCAATTAATGGTTAATGTTACTGTGGGATACTCCTAATTCCTCTGAAAGTTTCCTAATGCCTGTTCTAGGATCTGCTGCCATAGTTGCTCTTAAATCATCGGCATTGAGACAACGACAACGTGAACGACCTGATATTCCCATATATTCAAGACTCATGTCTCCCTCCTAAAACTTTTTCTTCCCCTCTACCTTTTCCTTCTCTCCCCCAAGTCGCTCGAGTAGCGACAGTCGTTTTGATTTATTCTACATTTTTAAAATAATGACTTAATTTTTTCCTTTAATTTTATGATTTATTTCACTTATTTGAGCATTTTTTATTAAAAACCATCTACTGAATATCTCGCAGTAAAGCAACTACATTAGCACTGAAGAAGGAATGTTCGTTTGTCGTTGCGAAAAGCTGAAATCAGGCTAAATTGAAGAGTGAAGTATAATTTTTAATTTATAAAGAATAAAAAAAAAATATTTATAAACTATATCTATAAAATTTATATATATAACTATAAAAATGAATTTATAAAATTTAAAAAGAACGAAAATTTAAAATGTATAATGTATTCTGTTTATTCACTTGACCCACTAGATGAAAATAAGCTTGATCGCTCATTAATATTTTTACATTGTCAATTTGATGGAAGTGGTTTATGATGACATTGCAGTATTTTAATAACTTATTATTATTGAAGGTAACAGGTCTTGAACAATTTAAATCTTATAATGATATATAATATCAATAATGTATAATCTTATATCTTATAATATATAATTTATAATATCCATGTCTAATATAGCAATTAATGTAGTAAGATTACGGTTTGAAAATGAGGACAATTTATTTTTAACAGTTATACTCACTCTTTGACCGGTATACCTAATGTATAAAATCGAAGGATGATTTTATGAAATAAAATTGTACTACCTCAAAATATATAATTTTTTTCTGGGCTAAGTAGACAATGATAAGGTCTCCTTGCAACAATTAGCATTAAATCATAACATATGTAGACCTTCAGACCAAAAAAAAAAAAAAGATTTTTATCCATACAAAGTATAATTACTACAGGAATTAAGTGAAGATAATTTTGATCATAGAGTTGAGTCTTGCAACGTTACGATGAAAATATAAATACCAATCCAAATTTTGTTTCAAATACTATTTTGACGTATGAAGCAACATTCTGCTTAAATGCTCATGTTGACAGACATAACTGTAGATACTGGGCTGATACTAATCAGCACTGGATGGAGCATGTTCATACACAGTATCCTCAAAAACTAAATATTTCAATGGAATTTAGTGGACCTTTATCGGACCTTTTTCCATTGATGGAAACTTTACACTATATAAGTATTTAGATGTATAGGAAAAATATATCACCCATCATCAACTTTTGGGTCTGTTTCCAAATTTAATTAACCAAAATCAGGAAAAATGGTTACAGCAAGATGGTGCACCAGCACACTATGACTTTGACGTTAGAAATTTTCTTAACACTATTTTTCCAAACCGATGGATCGGTGCACGAGGAGCTATCGAATGGCCGGCAAAGTTACTAGACTTGGCACCACTCGATTTTTTTGTAGTGCTATTTAAAAAGTCGGGTTTACATTAATATAAAATCACGAAGATCTCAAATAACGAAATTGACCAGATATTGCCGATATATCTCTAACCTGGTGAGAAAACGCAATTAAAGGTTTCGTCCAACGTATTCATTACTGCCAGGAAGTTACTGATAGACACTTTGAATACCTTTTATAAATAGTTCTTTAATATAAAAAAAATAATTTAAATAATGATTGTTAATGATGTTTATGATATTGACAAACAAGACGGAAACACCTTTTAGGCATTTTTTTAAAATGTATATTTACCTCGTTGATATATATTTACCTCGTTGAATTCAGAAAAAATGTTCTTTCCAACAATATCAAATTCAAGTACTGTTATCATTTAAAATAAATGAAGTTAGCTTTGAATTTCTAATATACGTCAAGAAAAAAAAATATAAGCTGAAAAGTGGCAATCATTTCCTGACTTTTTTGTACTAAATTTCATTAAGAAATCTCGAAGCGTTCTCGAGATATTTGACCGTTTCCATACATACTAGCGATCAATATATATATACATATATATATATATATATATATATATATATATATATATATATATATATATATATATATATATATATATATATATACAGGGTGTTAGGAAAACATTCGGCAAAAATTAAAGGGGTTATTCCTTGACTTATTCTAAGAATATTTTGTTGTATGATGATTTTTGTTTTCGAGGATACAGGGTGAACAAAATTTACGACATTAACAACATTTATTATCAAAAAGTATATGTAAAGTTACTCAATCTACAATAAATGTTCGAAATGACTTCCTCCAGCCTTGATACAAGCATTCAATCTTCCCGTCATTGACTGCCGAACTGTTTCAAACACACCATGGTCGTTTCTAACTGAATTACACCCAGCAATTATCCGATTTCGCAAATCATCCAAATTCTTCAATGGAGTAGCGTAAACTAATGACTTCAGATATCCCCAGAAGAAATAATCCAGGGGGTTTAAGTCCGGGGATCTAGCAGGCCATGCGTGTGGCCCACTTCGACCAATCTAGCGATATCCGTATGTTGCTGTTAAAAAATCACGAGCAACCAAACTGAAGTGTGGTGGTGCACCATCGTGCATAAACCACATTGCATGCCTTGTTGCCAATGGTACATCTTCCAGAAACTCAGGCAGCGGTGCTTTCAAAAAGTTACGATACACCTCGCCAGTAAGTCTTTGTGATAGAAATACCGGTCCAATTAGGTAGTCACCTACAATTCCAACCCAAACATTCAACGAGAACTGATGTTGAAAACTATCTTCGCATACCTCATGCGGATTTTCATCTGCCCATACATGGTTATTATGAAAATCTCTTATTGCGTTTCTTGCGAAAGTGGCTTCATCGGTGAAAAGAATTTGTGTCAAGAATAGAGGGATGCGAAGTAAAGTTTGCAATATCCATTGACATAATGCGATACCTGGAGGAAAATCAATAGGTAGTAGTGCCTGAACGCGTTCAATGTGGTATGGATACAACAAATTATCCTTAAGAATTTTCCAAACTGTCCAGTGACTCACATTGAAAATATTTGCAATTTTTCGCGTATAACTACCAGGCTCTTCCGCTATCATGTGGAGCACATTCTGTTCCAATTGTATCGTTCTTACAGTCAGTGATCTTCCTGACCCTTCAGTTCGTTTCAATGTGCCTGTTTCACGAAGACGTCGATGAATTCTTTCGAAGATTTTTCGGTCAGGAACATTACGGGCTGGAAATCGTTCACTGTACAATCGCCTATCTTGTAATGCATTGGCATCAGCAAATCCATACATGAAGTGCATGTCAGTTATCTCAGCGTTTGTATACATTATGATAGAGGACTTCACTCACTATTTCTACGTCAAACAGCCAAACGTCACTCAATCTATGTAAACAAATGCGACCAATGAAATCCACTTACTAGATAAACAGCCGTTCCAAGTGATCGAGATAGAAAAAAAAAATGTTTGTACTTGATAAACTCATTGACGTACACCCTAGTTTTATTAACATTAATTATTTCATTTAATTATATTTAATTATATCGTCTATGGTTGTCGCAAATTTTGTTCGCCCTGTATCTTCGAAACAAAGGGGTTTTTCAAAAAAAGGGGTTTTGCCGCATGTTTACCTAACACCCTGTATACATATATATATATATATATATATATATATATATATATATATATATATATATATATATATATATACCCCTTTGTGGATCAGACCTTGACGTGGTAAAGGGGTTTGAGTAGGGTAATGAAGCTTTGAGCTATGCCGTCTGGAGTCTATGCTCCTGGGAGGGTCACCCCTGGCGGACAGGTCAAAGCGGAGGCCTCAGACTAACATGATCCAAAATCTGCCAACCCGCATTGGACCAGCGTGGCAGATTACGGTCCATACCTTCAACATGGTATTTCAGTATGTTGAAATATGACAGTACAACCTCAAACACGGCCCTCATTCCCCGGAGGCCAAGGGGCAACTACCTACGGCAGCGGGAAGACCTGCCCCAAGGCAGAGGGTGCTAAGAATCACCGGGTTAGATCAGGCTGCCATTGGACTTTTGACATTGCAACGTTAAATATACGGACTATGAAAACAGAGGCCCGATTGCAAGAACTGTTAATCGAACTTGACAACATACATTGGGATATTATTGGGCTCTGTGAAACACGAAGGAAAGGTGAAGAGTTAATCAAACTGGAACCAACTGGACACGTACTCTACACTCGAGGTACGGAAAATGGCCGATGTGGCGGAATAGGATTCCTCATCAATCGAAAGCTGAAGGACAGTGTGGTAAAATTTGAAAGTACATCCGACCGATTAGCCCAATGCGTCATTCAGCTGAATAAAAAGTTTAGGCTTCAAATCGTCCAAGCTTATGCACCAACTATAAGCCATAAAGATGAGGAAATTGAGGAATTTTATGATGATGTGGCCCAGCTTTTATACAAGGAGAAATGTAGGTACAAAATCCTGATGGGTGATTTTAATGCCAGAATTGGAACAACAAGAACAGACGAAAATGCAACTGGCCCATATGGAACTGGTGAGCGAGACAATAGAGGTGACAGATTAGTTGATTTTGCTGAAGGACAAGAACTATATATTACGAATTCATTCTATAAGAAAAATATCAGCAGAAAATGGACATGGAAAAGTCCATCTGGGCTCACAAGCGAAATTGACTACATCATGACCAACGATAAAACAATATTTACCAATTGTACTGTCCTTAACAATTTTAATGTTGGAAGTGACCACCGAATGGTACGAGCAAGGGTTCGGATTGACTGTCGAAAAGAGCGCGAAAAAATGGTAAGATCAAAGATTCTGGAAAACTGCTGGAGAGAGGAAGCGATTTTGAGATTGCTTTGTCAAACCGGTTTGCTGCGTTACAAGATCCAGAGGAGGTGGAAATATCAGTTCAATATGAAGAAATCGCCAACAATGTACTTCAAACGGCTGCTTCAATAGCACCAGAGGAAAAATGTCTCAAACAAACAAAAATCTCCAGTGAGACCATTGATTTAATGAAGAAACGGCGAGCAATGAGAAATGCAGTTAGTCCTTTTGGCAGGGTCGAGTACACTGAGCTCTGCAAAACTATAAGAAAACGTATCAGAGAGGACACGCGCCGATTCAATATGCAGCTAGTGCAAAAAACCCTGGAAGAAAACAAAGGAATTAACAAAGCTAAACAGAAGCTGAGAAACAAAAGAACGCAAATATATGCTTTAAAGCGTGAGGATGGCACAGAGTGCAGGACGCGTACCCAAATGTTAGAGATTGTCAGAAGGTTTTATTCCCAGTTATATGAAGATCAGAGCCAGTCAGGGAAAGCAATACCCACGGAAGAACAATATATAATACCAGATATCCTAGTGGAGGAAGTAACAAATGCTATAGAATTGATGAAGAACGGCAAGGCTCCAGGAAAGGATAGTGTAACTGTCGAAATGCTAAAAGCTGGTGGTCGGACGTTACATAAAACACTGGCAAAATTATACTCAAAATGCCTCAAAGAACAAAAAGTACCTGACTTATGGAAAAATGCAGAAGTGATCCTTTTACATAAAAAAGGAGCACAGAAAGATTTAAAGAACTACCGTCCAATAAGCCTCCTATCAGTGATGTACAAAGTTTTCACTAAGATAATTTCTAAAAGAATATTAAAAACACTGAATGACGCACAACCAAGAGAACAAGCAGGATTCAGAAGTGGATTCAGTACAATGGATCACATCCAGGTTGTACAGCAGGTCATAGAAAGGCACAACGAATACACCATGCCACTGTGCTTGGCTTTTATCGACTACGAAAAAGCATTTGATTCCATCTCAAAGCATGCGATAATGGATGCACTGCTTAGCCAAGGTGTAGAGAGAGCCTATGTAAACCTATTAGAATCGATATATGATGGAGCTACAGCCACAATTCACCTTGATGATCTTGAAGTGGGAATTAATATAGAACGAGGTGTACGGCAGGGTGACGCAATATCGCCTATTCTTTTCTCGGCTGGCCTTGAAGAAATATTCCGTAAACTGGATTGGGAACAGGATGGGGTAAAGATCAATGGTGCAAACTTAAACCATCTTAGATTTGCAGATGATATTATTCTCATTTCACAAGACCCAGAGGAGCTGCAAAGACGCATACAAGAACTGCAAAGGGCTGGCGAACCATTTGGCTTGAAAATAAACCTGAAAAAGAGTCAGGTTATGTTCAATAACTTCGCTCAGGACAGAAGAATTTCAGTTTTAGGAAGGGATTTAGAGATTGTGGACAGCTTTGTATATCTTGGGCAGAGGATTTCCATGGAGGGGAATACCGCCAGGGAGGTGGAACGGCATGTTAAATGTGGCTGGCAGGCATTTGGTAGGCTCAACATAGTGTTTAAGAACAGACTCCCACTTTGCCTGAAAAGAAAAGTATTCGATCAGTGCGTTCTACCCGTTATGACATACGGAAGTGAAACCTGGACACTCACATCGCAATCAATTCAAAAACTTCGGGTGGCACAGAGGGGAATGGAAAGATGTATGCTTGGCATTACAAGACGAGACAGAAAGTCCTGCGCATGGATCAGGGAACAAACAAAAGTCTGTGACATCATTGGAAGAGTAAAACAGTTGAAATGGAGATGGGCAGGCCATATAGCGAGGCGATGGGACGACAGATGGACCAAGGCAATCCTGGAGTGGATACCGCTTGATCGCAAACGTCCGCGAAGAAGACCGAAAGCACGATGGACTGATGACATCGTTAAGTATATTGGACCCGAGTGGCAGAGGAAAGCCCAGGACCGTAAAGGTTGGAAGCATGCTGAAGAGGCCTTCATCCTGCAGTGGATCGATACGGGCTGATGATGATGATGATATATATATATATATATATATATATATATATATATATATATATATATATATATATATATGTATATATATATATATATATATATATATATATATATATATATATATATATATATATATAAATATATATATATATATATATATATATATATATATATATATATATATATATATATATATATATATATATATATATATATATATATATATATATATATATATATATATATATATATATATATATATATATATATATATATATATATATATATATATATATATATATTTATATATATACTATATATATTTATATATATATATATATATATATATATATATATATATATATATATATTATATATATAATATATATATATATATATATATATA
>JARFXV010001998.1:0-42891 GCA_031761425.1 Cosmopolites sordidus
CTAACTGATCTTGGATGCTCAATATAAAATGTTTTATACCAAAATTGAGTTCCAAATTGTACTGTCATATTTTGTAGATAGATGAGTGTTGAGCTGATAAACCTGTTAGAGGCATTAGTGTCACCCCTAGCTTTTTAATTCTTTTCTATTTTCACATGGGTCAATTGTTTTATATTAATATATGTATATATTTTCTTATGTTGTGTGGTTATTTCATAGAGTAATAAAAGCAGTTGGTGCATTTAAAGTATGTATCTTTTGGGTCAGGTTAAATCTATTAACTTTGCTCTATGAAACAATCAATCCACAGTGTATACTTAAATGGTGGTGATATTAAATACTACAATTTAGATCTACATGACTATGTCAATTCTAATATAAAAAACAGTAAATTTATACTTATATTAAAATATGAAATTGATCAACTTAAAATAATGAATAGAACATTAATATAAATTTATATTTAGTTACTCTTAAATTTCAAAATTGGTGTTTTTTGAGGGAATTAGTATATTATGGAAAGGGTTCCAATGTTTGATATAACGGGAAGTTGTATGTATAATAGGAGGTAGCAATAACAGGAGGTAAAAGTAGACACACCTCTAGTAATCACAATGGAAAGAGAGTGATTGAATAGTCATTGATTCATTGAAATCAGCCCTATATATTGATTTTTAATATTAATTTCATTAGATATCAATTTATAATTGTAATTTATGATATATCAAACTTCAGGTATGGCAAGGATCAAAGAATGACAACCCAACAAAAAGAAAGAATTGATTTGCATATACAGCTGTGATGCTAACTTCTGAAGTTATGGAGTTGGAATCAGTGTTATGGTTATGGTGTGTATGCTATAGTGTTATCACTGTCTAGTTAGTATATGCCTCATCGCTGGTAAATACATGTTTGAACAAATGTCTTCTGTAAAGATGATGAAGCATTATGTACCAGCTGATTTAGGATTGTTAAGGTAAAATGTTTTATACCAAAATTGTGTTTCAAATTGCACTGTTATATTTTGTAGCTAGTTAAAAGAACATTAATATAAATTTATAGTTAGTTACTTTTGAATTTCAATATTGGTGTTTTTTTGTGGGAATTAGTATATTATGAAAAGGGTTTCAAAGTTTGATATAACAGGAAGTTATATATGTAATAGGAGATAATGGTAGTAGGAGGTAGAAGTAGACACACCACTAATGCAATAACAAGTTAAAGAGCCTTATATATTCATTTTTAACATTAATTTCTTTAGATGTCAAATTATAATTGTAATTTATGATATATCAAATTTCAGGTATGGCAAGGATCGAAATGTGGCAACCCAACAAAGAGAATGCATTGATTTACCTATACAAATGTGATGCTAATTTTTAAAATTATGGATATGGAATCAACAAAACAATCTACCCACAATGTTTATTTAACTTGTGATGAAATTAAATACTACAGTTTAGATCTACATGTTCATATGAATTCTATTATAAAAAACAGTAAATTTATGCTATATACTATATACTATATTATTATACTATTTTACTATATTTATACGATATAAAATATCAAATTCATCAACTTAAAATAATGAATGGAACATTAATATAAATTTATATTTAGTTACTCTTAAATTTCAAAATTGGTGTTATTTTGAGGGAATTAATATATTATGAAAAGGGTTCCAAAGTTTGATATAACAGGAAGTTATATATGTAATAGGAGGTAACAATAACATGAGGTAGAAGTAGACACACCACTAATGTAATAACAAGGGAAAGGGGGTGATAGATTAGTCATTGATTCATTGAAATCAGCGTTATATGTTCATTTTTAATATTAGTTTTATTAGATGTCATTTTTAATTGTAATTTATGATTTATCGAATTTCAGGTATGGCAAGGATCGACGGATGGTAACCCGACAAAGAGAAGGAACTGATTTACCTATACAACTGTGATGCTAATTTCGAAAATTATGGAGATGGAATCAGTGGCATTACCTTTCTAGTTAGTATGGTTTCGAATGAAGCACTATGTACTAACTGATCTTGGATGCTGAAGGTAAAATATTTTATACCAAAATTGAGTTCCAAATTGTACTGTTTCGTTTTGTAGGTAGTTGAGTGTTTCTCTATTTTGTTCGTTTCTTTTATTTTACACTTCAATGGGGTGAAATTTGATGAACCTGTTAGAAGTATTAATGTCAGCCCAAGCCTTTTCATTATTATTATTATTTTTTTCATTATTTAATATATTTAGATATTTTCTTATGCTGTGTGTGTATTTCATACAGTAATAAAAGCAGTTGGTGCATTTAAAGTATGTATATTTTGGGTCAGGTTAAATCTATTAACTTTGCTATACGAAGCAATCAACCCACAGTGTATATTTAAATTGTGGTGAAATTAAATACTAGAATTTAGATCTGCATGTCCATATAAATTCTAATATAAAAAAAAGTAAATTTATACTTATATTAAAATATCAAATTCATCCCCCTGATGGATTAGTCATTGATTCATTGAATTATATGTTCATTATATGTTCGTTATATGTTCATTTTTGTACAATAATTTTAAGAGGAAATATCCTAAGTGGTATACCACCGAAATAATCAGTAATATTAAATTAAAGTCAGGATATTATATAAAGTATAAAGAAACACTCTTGAATGTTTATTTATTGAAGTACAAAGAATTAAGAAAAATTATTAAGTTGCAAATTGAGATTGCATGTATGTATGTATATATGGAAACTGTTCAGAACTCCATTTCCAAAGATTCTGGAATGTTTTGGTCGTATATTAGTAGTAAAAGTAATTCAACTAGAATACCGGGTAGGATGGTTTATGATAACAATTTTTCCATTGTGAATGCTTTTGCGAGTTTTTTCGCTAGTGTTTATGATACTGCTACTGGCCATTTAGGGAGAAGTGTAAGTGATTTTTATTTTGCTGATCACATAGTTATTGACTATTTTGATGAACAAGAAGTTAAGGATGCAATAAAAAAATTGAAGCCAAAATTAACATCTTGCTATGATAGTGTTTCAGCATTTTTTGTTCGAGATTGTGTCTGTGTTCTCCAAACCTTTGACAAAAATTTATAACTTATCCTTGCAGACATGCACCTTTCTTGAAGCATGGAAATTAGCTAAAGTATGTCCAGTTTACAAGCAGGGTGACAGGCATTTGATCTCAAATTATAGACCAGTGGCAGTGCTGTCAAATTTTGCTAAAGTGTTTGAGATTTTGCTATATAATCGTGTTTATCCGGCAATTAAGCGTATGTTTTCACTAAGACAGCATGGTTTTGTAGAGGGCAGGTCTACGGTAACTAATTTGGTATCGTTCACTCAATATGTTGCTAATGCCTTAAATGCTTGACAGCGTGTCGATGTAATTTACACGGACATATCTAAGGCATTTGATAGAATTGATTCGGCTATACTTTTGAGTAAAGCTCAAGAGTTTGGAATGAGTGACAAATTATGCAGATTCCTACTATCTTACCTAACTAACCGCCAATATTATGTAAACTATAACAACTATCAGTCATTCATATATAATGCAAATATGGGGGTACCACAGGTTTCCAATCTTGGCCCGCTGTTGTTTCTGATGTACATTGATGATCTCTCCAGGCTTTTGGATTGTGAAAGTCTTATGTTTGCAGATGACTTGAAACTTTTTAGAGTTGTAAACAACATCCAGGATTGTATTGGGCTGCCGAGAAATTTGGAAAATGTAAATGAATGGTGTGAGTTAAATGGGCTTCAGTTGAATACTAAGAAGTGCAAAGTAGTATCATTTTCTAATAAGTTAAATAACTTTAAGTTCAATTATTCCATAAACGCCTGTAATCTGGAACAAGTCCCTAATTTTAAAGATTTAGGAATAACTTTCGATACAAAGCTTTCTTTTGTGAATCACATACATAACGTAGTGAATAGTGCTTTTAAATCGCTTGGGTTTATAATTCGTAATTATAGATCATTTGATAATTGTGATGATCTAAAGAGTTTGTTCTATGCTTGTGTTAGATCTAAAATTGAGTATGGTTCTGTGGTGTGGAGCCCATATTACAAAAACCATAAGAAACATTTGGAGGATGTACAACGGCGATTTTTAAAGTTTCTTTACTTTAAATCATTTGGCGTTTATCCGAGAAGAGACCTTGATCATCATCAACTGCTGATTATGAATAATTTTGAATCATTGGAGTTAAGAAGATGTTATCATTCTGTGAAATTTTTATATAAATTGTTGCATAATAAAATTGATAGTCCATGCTTGCTCGGTCAGTTGAGCTTTCGGATAATAAGGGTGGAGTCTAGACTTGCGTTGCCATTTTATTTGAATCTGGCTTTGAACAATGTTTCCATTAAATTGCCGTTATACTCTATGTGCTCTATTTTTAATAGTATTTCAGCGGATTGTGATATGAATAAAAGTTCATGGCGCCACATATTGACATGCGCGCGTAATTACTTTATGAGACAATGACTGAGTTTGTTTTTGTTATATTTATTAAAGGTAATACCCTTTTTTTTGTGTAACTTTATTTTCAGTATAGACAATTACTTTCAACCTAATTAATTTATTGTTTACTTCATTTTCTCTTTGAATTTTATTTTATTTTATTTTTTTCTATTATGGTATGTTATTTTGTTCAATATTGTAGAGATTAGTGTAATTATTATTATACTTTGTAATTGATTACATTAGATATTAGTAATTAGCTCTGTAATTGGATTGTCCTGTTGGGCTAATAAAGCATTATTACTATTATTACTATTATTATTATTATTTTTGTTGGGTTGCCATTCTTTGATCCTTGCCATACCTGAAATTCGATGAATCATTAATTACAATTATAAAGTGACATCTAATGAAATCAATATTAAAAATGAATATATACGACTGATTTCAATGAATCAATTACTATTCTATCACCCTTTTTCCCGTGTCATAACTAGTGGTGTGTCTACTTTTACCTCCTGTTATTGTTACCTCCTATTATATATATATATATATATATATATATATATAACTTCCTGTTATATCAAACTTTTGAACCCTTTCCATAATATACTAATTCCCTCAAAAAACACCACTATTGAAATTTGAGGGCTACTAAATATAAATTTATGCTAATGTTCTTTTCATTATTTTAAGTCGATGAATTTGATACTTTAATACAAGTATAAATTTACTGTATTTTTTATTGGAATTGATATGGAGATGTAGATTTAAATTGTAGTATTTAATTACACCATAATTTAAATACACACTGTAAGTTGATTGTTTGGTGTAGCAAAGTTAATACATTTAACCTGACCCAAAATATGCATACTTTAAATGCACCAACTGCTTTTATTACTGTATAAAATACCGACACAATATAAGAAAATATCTACATATATTAATATCAGACAATAATAGTGAAAAAAGAAAAGAATGAAAAGGCTAGGGCTGACACTAATGCCTCCAACAAGTTATGATTTATCAAATTTCAGGTATGGCAAGGATCAAAGAATGGCAACCCAACAAAGAGAAAGAATTGATTTGCATATACAACTGTGATGCTAATTTCTGAAATTATGAAGTTGGAATCAGTGTTATGGTTATGCTGTGTATGTTATAGTGTTGGTGTTGTCTTCTGTAAAGACAATGAAGCGTTATGTACCAGCTGATTTTGGATTGTCAAGGTAAAATTGACAATTGACCAAAATTGAGTTTCAAAGTGTACTGTTTTATTTTGTAGGTATGAGTATCAATGAGGTGAAATTTGATGAACCCGTTAGAGGCATTAGTGTCAGCCCTAGCTTTTTCATTCTTTTCTATTTTCACATGGGTAAGTGACTATTAGTGTTTTATATTAATATATGTAGATATTTTCTTATGTTGTGTGGCTATTTCATAGAATAATTAAAGCAGTCGGAACATTTAAAGTATGTATATTTTGGGTCAGGTTATTGACTTGTTAACTTTGCTATATGAAACAATCCACCCATAGTGTATATTTAAATTGTGAAATTAAATATTACAATTTAGATCTGCATGGCCATATCAATTCTAATATAAAATACAGTAAATTTATACTTATATTTAAGTATCAAATTCATCGACTTAAAATAATGAAAACAATATTAATGTAAATTTATATTTAGTAACACGTAAATTTCAATATTGGGTTTTTTGTGAGGGAATTACTATGTTATGGAAAGGGTTCCAAAGTTTGATATAAACATGAATACCAAAGTAGGTAATTGTAAGAATACAAGGAGGTAAGAAGAGGTAAAAGTAGACACACCACTAGTAATGACAATGGAAAGACTGATAGAATTTACATTTGACAACAATATGAAAATTGTTAGCACTGCTTTTGATCTTAAAAATATACACAAGGAAACATGGGTAGCTCCAAAAGGTGAGACAAAGAACCAAATTGACCATGTCTTCATAGAAATAAAACATGCAGATAGTGATAGTGATCACATATTAGTTGTAACAGAAACGAAACAGGAAATACCACCTAGAAGAAAAGTTTCAAAGGGGAAAAGACAGACAAGATATGAAGGATAAGGCAACAGCAATACATCTCAAGCAGGAAATGAACTCAGAAAAATTAAGTGGTTCAATGAAGAATGTAAACAAATTTTGGCGCAAAAAACAGGCTGAAATTACTGGAAGAAAGGAATGAAAACAACAACGAAAAATATGATCCATGTAAAGGGAAGCCAAGACCCTATGTAGTAGGATAATGAAAGAACATTTGGAATGTGAAGTAAAAGAAATAGAAGAATCATATGCTATCATAATCAAAAGATTTGCTCAGTATTTCTCGAGAGACACTAAATGGTGAAGAAGGGAGGAGGGTAAACATGAAATTGAGATGCAGATAAAATTATAAATGCACTCACAAAAGAAGAAGTAAACGTTTGTGTAAAGCAGTTAAAAAATAATAAGAGTGCTGGAGAAAACAATATAACAGCGGATATCTCCAAAAAACAGTGATACAATGGTGCCCAAAGCATGGGAGTTAAGGAAGAGAATTTTGGACTAAGAAAAGATGCCAGAGAAATGAAATAAAGCACTGATAACACCCCTTCACTAAAAAGGAGCTAAGGAGTGCAATAGCTATCTAGGAATTGCACTGCAATGCTTTGCTTTCTAAGTGGTAGCAAAGATGATTAAAAATCGACTAGAGAAATACTGTAATAACAAGTAAAGGAATGGCAAGGAGAGTTCAGGGCAAGAAGGTCAACAATCCACCAGATCTTCATCTTGAAATAGATCCATCAGTATACTTATGATCAATTCTTCTACTGGAACCTTCAGTGTGAAACACTAAACTCAAAGAGATTTACCAGTAAACACCAAATCACTTTTTTTAAAGCTCTCGACGCACGTTTCGCTAACCATGTTAGCATCATTAGAAGATTATTATATATTTATTATATTATATTTTATAAACTGAGTTTAATTTAACTTAATCAGGAGATTAAATCATCTCCTGATGATGGTAATATGGTTATCGAAACGTACATCGACAGCTTTAAAAAAAAGTTATTTGGTGTTTAGTGGTAAATCTCTTT
The DNA here is from genome assembly GCA_031761425.1 of Cosmopolites sordidus. Lineage (NCBI taxonomy): Eukaryota > Metazoa > Arthropoda > Insecta > Coleoptera > Curculionidae > Cosmopolites > Cosmopolites sordidus. Next base: position 7,602 of record JARFXV010001998.1, read on the forward strand.
AAGTTTAGTGTTTCACACTGAAGGTTCCAATAGAAGAATTAATCATAAGTATTCTGTTGGATCTGTTTCAAGATGAACATTTGGTGGATTGTTGACCTTCTTGCCCTGAATCCTCCTTGGCATTCCTTTACTTGCTTATCAAAAAATTGATTTGGTGTTTAGTGGTAAATCTCTTTGAGTTTAGTATACCTGTATTAGTTACATGGCCCAAATATTTCTGAGTTATACCATCACAGGGGTCTTCATCTTCAGAGGTCCAGTTGGCTTTTCTAGGTGTTGAACACTTGATTTGTTTTGTTTAATCAGGAGATTAAATTATCTCCTGATGATGCTCACCTAGTTAGCAAAACGTGCGTCGAGAGCTTTAAAAAATGTTATTTGGTGTTTTGTGGTAAATCTCTTTGAGTTTAGAATACTTATGAACAAACACAGAGAACAAATCAACACACAGATCGACAAATGTAAACTTTTTTGAAGTAACATTGATGAAAATGGGTATATATGAAGTATGTTGCAGTCTTAAATCGAAAAATGATTAGCTAATTACTGTAACACGTGCGGTTTTTTATTATGCGGTTACTGTGGTGCGGTTATTTATTACAGGTGGGGAAAAAAGGAGACTACATATTTTTACAATCTAATATTTATTTAATTCAAACATGTAAAACGAGTTAAATCTACGCATAGACATTACTGAGGATTATGTGAATAAAAAATATATTACATGAGATGTTACAGAGCGACAAAAACTTAACTTTTTCCTCGTTTTCTGTAGCATTATTTCTTTTTAACAACCAGCATAGTCGTCCAACATAGATGGGTTCCAGCGTCCCTGGTATCTTGCTTCCGTCGTCCTGATGTCCTGGTGAAACCTCTCTCCTTGTTCGTCGCTTACTGCACCCCAAATTTTTCAGAAAAAAATCCAAATGGAAGTGTAAAAAATGCATTTTTAAGGAGATATAGCAGATCATAGGCTTTACAGTTGATCTATGAGGTTTTTATAGTTTTGCATCTTTTTTGTTGCCCAGAAATCCTTTCACTACACTTACAAAACACTTCCAGGCGGCCAATTCCTGTTCATTTAATTTTTCTTGGAAATTGAAATCACCTAGAAAATTCCTTTCTTTAATTGAGGTCCAATAAATATGTATTTTTTTTAGTTTTGCATCACTTAATTGAGGAAATTTCTTTTACATACTTGAAACCATTACCTTCTTTGTCTGTGGCTTTGACATAGTTTTTCATTAGTTCAAGCATAATATAGATAGGCGGAAGAAGCACATTTTTTTGGATTAACAAGAGGGACATATTTTATTGAAGTACCAGGTTCAAAAGAAGTTCTATGACGCCAATTTTTCTTACTGTAATGTTCTTTTGTTACCCTACTGTCCCATACAAAAAAACAGCAATACTTTGTATCAAAGTACTTCTTACTTTTGTAGTCCAAAGTCAGGTAAAAATAATTTCAATGATCCCATGATATAAAGGAGAATCATGTACTTCAAAATGGGACATGCTAGGCCATTTCTGCAAAAAGGTGTTTTAATAACTTCTTAAATGAAAGGCAAAAAGAGCATTCTCATCAATGTTACAAAAATCATGTCGATCTGTATTATTGGCAAGCATATGACTCCATTAGCAGGAAATAGTTGTTTCAAATGATGACAGCAGCAGTTAGGAGTCCCAAAAAAAGTGGAGGAAGTTGGTAGAGATGACTCTCGGGAGAACAGAAAATAATGTTATAGTCAATGTCCGATCCGCTGTCTGCAGTTCGTTTCAATTTAGTGCAGGAAGTGATTCTGAGGACGAGTGGCATCAATGACAAGGGCTTGACGAGGAGGAAATAGCAGACATTCAAGTTGTTGGAATGAAAACCAAGAGAGTGTGGCCGTACAATTAACGAAAACCAAATATATAGTAATGGAAGATAATACCAGAGGACTGTCCCCTAATTTAGTCATTAATTGTGCAGAAAATAAGAAATATATTTAATAAGTGAAAGAAATAGAGAAACGATCAGCGAATGGAAGCAAAGCGGAAGAAATGTTTTCAAAAATTTTAAAAGCAAGGAATATAACAAAAGCGGTAAAAGTAAGAGTATACCGAACAATACTAGGGGCCACGCTTACTTATGCGTGCGAAGCATAGACAATGACAAGGAGAAAAGTAAGCTGGAAGTCTGGGAATGTAAAATACTAAGAAGGAATTTTGAAGGAAATAAAGTTCAGGACGAATTTAGAAGAACAAATAAAGAAATAGAAGAACTGTATAAAAACAAACTGTACAAAGGCTTGGATGGCTGGGCACATAGTGAAGCTTCCCGGCAAAAGATGGGTAAAAAATAATTGTAATGGATGGAGAAAGGCGAAAGGGAAAGAGCGGGCGACCGTAGGGATCAGGGGCTGGAAGAATGAGACTTTGGACTGAAAAAGATGGAAAAGAAAAGTGAAAGATCTCAAAACCAAGGGTCAATAGGTCTGTAAAGTTGAACATTATTATAATAAGTGTATGTTTCTGTTTACTTCAACGTATACTGCAAAAGGCATAATCTCCTAAATATAAATACTAGTCATAATATTGTTGCAGTAAGCTGTTAATTCAATCCTTACTCACAATATAGATATTTAGACTTGTACTTTATTCATATGGCCGTTCAATATCGCTTATCTACTTTAAGCCAATTCAATTGAAAGAATACAAGGTGTGGCCGTTGGTTAATAATTTAAACATTTTTTTAAGAGATGTCGCTGGAAACAAAGCTCGCAGTCTAATCTCTTATGTTATTTTGTTGGTATGACAGTACCTTTCAAAGCGCCATTGAAATTTAAACGATTTCAAGCCAAATAAACTGCATTTTTGCGGCACACATTGCTTTTCCCGTTCAATCGAAAGAAAAACGTGAAAGCCGTCGTACACTTGTGGAAACTTACGGTGACAATGTCGACAATGGTGATTAGACGATTCAGAAATCGGAACACAGAAGTTGAAAGACAAAGAATGCCCAGGTCAGCCGAAATAATTTGAAGATGCCGAATTGCAAACATTGTCGAAAGAAGACGATATGCAAACTCAGTAACAAATGGCAGAGAGGTTAAATGTTGATCGCCGAAATATTTGTGACCATCTGCATGTGATGGGAAAGATTCAGAAGGCAGGAAAATGGGCCCAACAACGACTGATTGAAAAGCGAAAAACGGTGTACGAAGTTTTGCTTTCTCGGCATGAAAGAAACACTTTTTTCCATTGGATCGTAAGTGGAGACGAAAAATGGATGTATTTCGAGAACCCAAAACGCAGAAAATCATGAGTTGACCTAGGACCACCATCAACATTGACCACAAGATCGAATCGCTTTGGAAAGAAGACAGTGTTGTGCATTTTTCAAGGATGTTGTGTATCATGAGCTTCTGAAGTGATCGAAAAGCGAGCAGAACGGGCTACAAGACATGGATAAGTGATTTTGCAGCACTACAATGCCTCACCACACACAGCGAAAGCGGTCGGAGACACCATTTCTGCAGTTGGCTGGAAACTCTTGCTCCATCCGCTGCACTCACCAGACTTAGCTCCTTCCGACTACCACTTGTTTTCATCGAGGTCTCACGCACTTTTCATGAAACAATTCAACAATTATGAAGATATCGAAAAATGCCTTGATGACTGGACCACCTTAAAAGGACTGGATCACAATTTCCTGAGAGATGGGAAAAATGTGAAGCTATCGATGGCCTATACTTTGAATAAATCTTTTTTTACCTTTCTCCCAAATTAAACCTGTTTGTCTCACTTGGTAATAAAGGTTGATGTTCATATTGGGTTACATACAATCTTTTTAAACTAAAACTAAAATTTATATTATTTTTTAAATAATCACATTAAATAATAAATAATTACAAATTAACAGTGCACAAAAAATTTAAATTTTTAATTTAAAATTTTGAGACTGTATAATAATATTATTATATATTTCATATTTGAAAATTGGTCCATTTTCCTTCCTTTTAAAATTGTCATAATTTCCCCCAACAGCAAGAAAAAGAAGTAAGATAGATTATATGAACTTCTTTAATGTAAAAAGAGATAAAATCGAAAACCCTATTTCAACTGCTATTTACTTACTATTTTGTTATTCCTGCAGTTTAAATTGATAGGACGTTATCAAGATAGTTAATTTAGATTGTAGAGTATCTAGATATTTATGTTTATATTTTCAGTAAGTGTCCATTTTAACTAAACTATAGATATTGTATATTTGCTATTTGTCAATTTAATACTCCAGGAAAATATTTTAATGGAATATACAAATCAAAGAGGTTGACTTATTTCAGTTTTGTAGTTTTCAACTAAATTATGGCTGATAATCGCAAGATGGAGGATTTCAATAAAATTGAAAAGATCGACGAAGGAACTTGTGTGGTGTGGTGTATAGAGGATTGAATAAGAAAACAGGAGAAATGGTGGCAATGAGAAAAATTCGGTAATAAAATTAATAAGCCACAAACTAATTATTTTGATTTGTATTAATGTACATCTATAGATTAGAAAATTAAGATGAGGGGATTCTTTCTACAGCCCTAAGAGAAATGTCGTTGCTAAAAGAATTAAATCATAAAAATATCATCAAATTACTGGAAATCATATTGGATGCACTTTGGTAATAATAATCTTATCTTATTTTTAGATATACATATTATGAAAAACAAAAAGAGAATCTTAAAATGTACATTTATTAATTGAAGAATTATTTGTTACAAATTATATATTGTATTTGAATATATGTGGATGGACATGAGGAAATATTTGGACAGCATTGAAATGGAAACACTAACTGATCCCAAACTTGTGAAAAGCTATTTATTTCAAATAAACCAAGCCATATTATTTTGCCACCAACATAGAGCAACACATAGGGATTTAAAGCCACAAAATTTACTCGTTAGTAAAGATGGTGTAATTAAGGTAAATATCCTCTAACAGACTGATTTTGACTTAGGAAGAACCTTTGGTATCCCAGTAAGAGCTTACACTCATGAAGTAGCCATACTTTGGTATAGAGCACCAGAAATTCTCTTAGGTGCTCCAAGATATTCTTGTCCAATTGATATATGGCCAGTTGGGTGTATTTTTGCAGAAATGGCTACAAAAAGGCCATTGTTTCCGGGTGATTCAGAAATAGACCTATTATTGAGGATCTTTAGGTAAGACTATTTCAACATATATTATATTTTAGTAGCAAAAATTCATACCAAAAGATTTTGTAAAAACACTGAATGACACACAACCAAGAGAGCAGGCAATGTTCAGAAGTGAATTTAGTACAATATCACTAAATATCAAGTATCAATATCAATAATCCAGGTTATTCAACAGGCCACTGTGCTTGGCTTCTATTGATTGTGAAAAGCATTTGACCCAATCTCAAAGCAAGCCTAATGGATGCATTGCTTAACCAAAGGGTACACAGTCTATGTGAACCTACTAGGATCCATGTATGAAAAAGCTATGTCAACAATTTACATGGATGATCTTGAAGTTGGAATTAAGCTAGAACTGCAGGAAAACACAATATCGCCTATTCTTTCCTCGGCCTTGCTTGTAGAAGTATTCCATAATCTGGATTGAGAACAGGATGGAATAAAAATCAATGGTGCACACTTAGGCCATCTTAGATTCGCAGATGGTGTCATTCTCCTTTCACAAGACCCAGAGGAGCTTCAAAGATACATACAAGCACTGCAAAGGGCTAGAGAATCATTTGGCTTGAGAATAAACCTCATAAAGATTCAGGTCATATAACTAAATGAAGAGAGAACTTCTCTGTCAATTTTTTTGTATTATTTTATTATAAAAACTAAGTTAAATTGCGAAAAAGTGGAAAAAATCTTTGCATCTCCTCTGGGTCTTATGAAAGGAGAATGATATCATCTGCGAATCTAAGATGGATTAAGTAGGCACCATTGATCTTTATACGATACTGTTCCCAATCCAGATTACGGAATACTTCTTCAAGGCAAGCTGAGAAAAGAATAGGCGAGACAAGGTGAACTGTCGCTGTAACTTCCTCATATATCTATGATCCCGATAGATTTTCATATGCTACCCCCTGGGTAAGCAATGTATATCCATAATGGCTTGCTTTGTGATTGAGTCAAATGCTTTTTGTAGTTGATAAAAGCCAATCACAGTGATATGGTGTGTTTGTTGTGCCTTTTTATGGCCTGCAGTACAACTGTAATTGTACAGTTAGGATTTTAGTACGGCTAGGATTTTAAATAATGCACTTGTAGCTTTTTAATGTTTTAAACGCTTATTATAGTTTTTGCTCATACATATGTTTCGCCTTGTTACGTGTTTTCTTAAAAGTAGCTTGAACTAATACTAAGGGTCAAACACAGTGTTTTCAAGAATACAGGTAAAACAATTTGTTGTTTTTTAACGTTTTGTTTAATTATTCTAAATATCTACTACCGGGGTGTTTCAGAAATTTAACTGGCCATTCGCGGTTATTATATGACTATTTCTTAAGGATTTTTTTATTTCCAATATTTCTAGTTGGTCAAATTTTTTCTTTTTCACTTTCTTTTTCACTTTTCTTTTCCGAGTGTAATAATTTAACATTGTTTATATTAATACAATGTGTAGACATTCCGATGCTTTTTATATTATTTAAGATACCTTTTTCTGTTTTCTTTTATTCAACAACCGTTTCGTCTACCTCTTTGACCGAAATATACCGCTTTACGATCCTTACAGTTAAATTTATATACACCAGCTTTATCTAATGTTTTATCCTTATTATTAACTAACATTTCTATCTACATTAAGTTTATTTACACAAATAGTATTACAACCTAGTTTATTAAATCTTTTACACACTGTATTACTAAGTTTAGAAGTGTAATTAATACATTTAAAGAATTTGTCTTTTTTATGTAATCGAATTCTTGTAAATTCAACTTTATTTGTTTATTTTTTAACAATTTGTCAATTAATCCTTCTTTGTAGCCGTTGTTTTTTGCTATCTGTTTAATGGTACTGAGCTCTTTATTAAAATTATCTTTTTTCAGTGGAAAACTTACTAATATATGTATTAGACTACGAAAAAGAGATATTTTGACTTGCCAAGCTTGTTTAGAACTAAAGTGTATAACCGTGTCTGTTGTAATCGTTTTTTTGTAAATATTAAATTGTAATTTATTACATATTTTCTTTATCTTTATGTCAAGGAAGTTTATTTCATCATTAAGTCCAATCTTCAGAGTGGATTGAATATTGTTTTTTATGGAATTGAAATGACCTAAAAAAGTGTATAAATTTCTTACCGTACCATTCCAAATGCAAAAAACATCCTCCACGTATCTAGGTCAGTGTGGAATATGCTGATTGATGGATTTTTAGAGTTAAAAATAATAGTTGCAATAAATCAACCATAAAAATATCAGATAACAAAGGTGAGCCCCTTGAAAGACCGTGTTTTTCTCGATAAATCTTATTGTTAATATTAAAAATAATTTCGTTCTAGGTATACTACTAGGATTGATGTTTTTAGTTCAATTTTGAATTTGTCCTCGATGTCTGCATTGTCTGTATGCCTTTTTAAAATTGCAATTAAATCATTTACTGGTGTATCTTATTACTTACTTATTATCTTATCCGATAATTTTCTTTATGAATCTGAGTAATCCATAGAATTTTGGGGCTGAAGGGTTCATACTTTTAAGTTCATGTGTTTTATTTAATGTTATAAGTGGACATACTTTGAGTGTTTTTATAATCTCGTTTAATCCCGTTTAATATTTATTAGTAGGGTCTAGTCTTAATTTAGTTATATTACTCTTTTCTAGTAATGTTTTCACTTCATTATACTCAGTCTTAATTAAAATTGTAATGGTATTACCATTGTCCACTTTGCAAAGGATTAAGTCATTATCTTTCATCTTTTGTTTAAGGTTTTTTATAATTATTAATTCATTTTTACAGCATTTTGGAAAATAAAGATTAAAAAGTTCGGATATATTAAGTTTATTATGTAGAATTAAGTTTTCCATAGATATAGTGGCCAATTCTACCTTAATTGCTAAAGTTTTTATTTCTTGATTTGAGAAAATTTGCGGTGAATGTTTTAAACCCTTTTACAATAAGTCTAGCTCACCCTTGTGGGGGTTAATGGTCAGATAAATTAACGTCTCTAGGATAAAATAAGATCTACGTTTGCATTATGATTATTACAGTTTTTCTTTTCTGATATTAATTTATTGAGTTTTTCTAATTATGTGTGCGTGTGCCTTATCATTATCAGTTTCTCTAATCTGTCGGTATGTTGAAAAAGACTGAGAAACGACTATCAAAATTTATCTTCAAAATGCACTCAAAGCTTCGATTGTAAAATCGACGGGAAACTCAATCTCAGTAGTGCGGCTGAATATTTCACATGTTTTAAAATGTGTGAAACATTTTTTTATGTAATTGTGACTGAAATAGTATTATTTACTGCCTAAGCGATTTGATATTATAGTATAAATCAGGGAGAAGCTGGTTTTCAACTTGCAATCTCAAATTCAGTTCGTTCATATGTTTTGTCAAATCGACATAGAATGCTAACTTCCACAGCCATTCACTATTTTGTAATTCGATAAGAGAGCGATGCTATTCATTCAAAAAAATTTCAACTGATATAAAATTAACAACTGATATGACTGGTTTCAGAACTTCAGACATATCCAAACATTTTCCGCATAAGGACTGTTGATGAATGATACAATGTAAGACTAATGGTTTTGAACCACCATTATTTTCTACAGCGTTTGACACAAGTGCAACCACTCATTTATTTTTACCACACATGTTTTTGCCTCCATCAGTTGTAATAGTGTTCAAGTTTTTCCTTCGATGGTTATTCTTGTTAATGGCATTTTCAACTCCCTTAAAAATATCTTCCCCAGTAGTCGTACCGTGAATTCTATCAATATCAAGAAGTTCTTCATACACTTCATAAGTTTTATCTACTCCTCGAATAAAAATCAACAACTAAGCAGTATCTGAAACATCCATTGACTGATCCACGGCCAGAGAAACCACTCAAGATGTCCATTTTTGTCAGACAGTTGAGATATATTTTCTGCGATGTCTTGTACCCTCAGAGGCACGTTGTTTGCTGGCAAACTGACAGGTTTAAATAAATTTACCTTTTCGGGGCATATTTCTTCGGCTACTGCAATTACGCATTCTTGGATCATTTCTTCATTGGTGAATGGTTTTCCATGTTTAGCGATTTCAAGAATCACACGAAAGCTGGCACGAGTTGCAGTTTCATGTTCAGTATTGAGTTTCATAAACAAAGACTGCTGCGATTTCAATCCGCGCTTCAAAGCTTCAAATTTTTCTGCCCGCAAATTTCCTGTATATTTTGAGTAATTTTGGAAATGTTTCGTTTTAAAATGACGTTTAATGTTATATTCTTTGAGAACGGCTATGGTTTCATTGCAAATCAAACATAGTGCCTTATTACTGGACTCAATCACGAAATATTGAAAGTTCCATTGAACTTTGAATGTTCTTCATTCACTTTCTATTTTTCGCTTCTTTTCCATACTGAAATCACACAAAAACAAGTCAAATCAAAATATTGTTACTTATGTGCGTTGGTCGGTTCGAAAATGTCTTTTAAACGGGGTTAGTAGTGTTACTTTATTCCACAACAGACAGTTTCGCTTCCTTCGCCTTCTCTAGGTAGACTGACTCGCGGTCGCGCCGCTGGCCTTTTTATATCTCAATTACTGCCATCTTGAAGTGAGTGGAATACACCAGAACTTTCTCTAACCATCGAGGTTATTCACGAATGTCAGCGATAGAGGGTAGTACCACTACCTATTTCCGCTTTTGACCACCAGATTTTGTCAAGTGTCACGGTCATAACAATACACAATAATAATTGAACTAGCGAATTTAGCAAGCGTATAGTCGTTTAGGACATGTACTTGGCGACTAGTTTAGAAATTATAGATAATGGCCCTAAGGCTGGAAAGTTTGGAGACCCCTGGTCTAATACATCGATTACTTAGTTTTCCACTAAAAGATAATTTTAATAAAGATCTCTATACCATTAAACAGATAGCAAAAAACAACGGCTACAAAGAAGGGTTAATTGACAAATTGTTAAAAAATAAACAAAGAATGTTGAATTTACAAAAATTCTAGAACATTAAGAAGCAAAAGGACAGACAAATCATTTAAATATATTAATTACACTTCTAAAATTAGTGAGACAGTGTGTAAAAGATTAAATAAACTGGATTGTAAGATTATTTGTCTAAATAAATTTAATATATAAGTAGAATGTTAGTTAATAATAAGAATAAATCGGATACTTTAGATAAATCGGGTGTATATAGAATTAACTGTAAGGATTGTGAAGCGGTATATGTCGGTTAAAGTAGTAGAAGTATAGATTGTAGAATAAAAGAAAACTAAAAAGATATCTTAAATAATATAAAAAGTATCGAAATGTCTACACATTGTATTGAAAATAATTATTTAATAGATATAAACGATGTTAAATTATTACACTCAGAAAAGAAAGGTAAAAAATTAGACGTATTGGAAATATTGAAAATAAAAAAAATCCTTAAGAAATAGTCATATAATAACCACGAATGACCACCTAAATTTCGAAAACACCCCGATATAAATAATATATTGTAAGTTGAATAGCCCGATTTTTACCAGCCGATATTTGGGATAATTAGACTAGATGTTAAAAAAAACATGAAATAATTTTACCTGTATACTTGGTAACATATGTAGAGCAAAATCAAAATGTATCATTTAAAATTCCAGTATTTGCACAATCTTTCACACATTAATTCTTCTATTGGAACCTTGAGTATGAAACATTACACTCAAAGAGATTTACCACTAAAGCTTTTTTTAAAGTTCTAGACGCACGTTTCGCTAACCATGTTAGCATCATAAGAAGATGATTTAATCTTATATTATTATATGTATATAATATATATCTTGATAATCACTTATTATTCATATTCAGCATATATTTAACACTTGTTTTGTTTCTTTAGACTATTAAAGACACCTACAGGAGAATTCTGGAAAAATGTGACTGTTTATCCATAATACACAGGCATATTCCCTAACTGCACTGAATATAGATTAGCAAAACAAGTAAAAGCCCTTAATGAAGATGGTATTGATTTACTGTCAAAAATGTTTATATATGATCCCAAGGAAAGAATATCGGCTAAAGCAATTGTTATTCATCATTATTTCAAAAATGTAGATCTCACAGTCAACCCCATAATTACAAAAAAAGATAAGTAAATTCAGGTTCAAATGTTTTTTGTCACTTTTGATCTGATCTGAGGACATTCATGTTAGGTAAATTTATTTTGATATTATATCTAGTTAACAAATGTTTCTTTTCCAATATTATAGAAAAAAATTTGGGTACTAGATAATTGAGTTTTTGGAGTTAATGTTTATGTTAAAAGGTGTTCTTAAACTTATTTTATTGTTATTAATAATAATTTACTTGTATTATGGAGTTTGCAGTTAATTTATAAAGTGGGAGGCACACAATATAATTCTATACTCAATAAAATGTTACCTGATTTAGCTGTGATAGATGTAACTCATATAATAATAATATTCATACCATAAATCAGTTTGCATATTACAATCTGAATCAGGTGTTTGGCTTTTAAAGTCTGCCTTTTTGTTATTAAGGCTGTGATGGTCATCTTATTCGAATGTGCAAATATTCAACTGTATATTGTTCTTATTTAGTATATTGAAATGTATTTTGTAATATCAGATTTTCATAAACTGAGAAATTTAAAAGTAATTTTTTCGTTTTATTTTCTTTTAACTAAAATACGTTCTATAGGCGTATGCTAAACAAACAAGAACTTTCGATTCTTAGGTTCTTAACAAAACAGATAGTACTTTGCATGACATCTTTAGATATATCCTCCATACATTTTAAATTAAATCTGTAAATAAAAAAAAAACTTCCAGTTCGGAATTGCTGGAACCATTTCTTACAAGTTATTTAGATTTCTAAATATGATATCTAACAAATGCTGCAAAACCAAATTTCTACTATGATATCTAATAAAGTGCCGCAATATTTTAGATATTCCATTTTAAGACATTTAATCATATTCTCGATTCTCATTAGTTCTGGTAATAGACAACTGTAGTAGGTGTCTTTATCCCCTTCCAAACTTTGAATAGCTTCTGCTATTAGCTTTGAACTGTTCACATATTCACATAAAAATATATTTTATGGTCCTTAAAAGGAGCTAATATAAGGTGATTTCATTAAGACGCCATGCACTGCTAAAAGGTATTTTATTGAATTATAATTAGAGTTCCATCAGGTTGCATATAGGGAAGTTGGTGACTTCTCCCTCAAATCCAAATACGTTTAGCATACTTTTGGTGATTTAGAACATAACTTCCAGAGAGCTTGGCACTTTGCTAAGGCTACAACATGCAGTTCTTTATAAAATTGTTTTTCAGCTTTATTTGTTTCCAATCTGTATTGGCAACCAAAATGCCATCTTTCATGTCAAATAGCTTTCGCTAGGTCGTTAAGAGAAAATAAATTACCTTAGATTTCTAATACTTTTTAAAAATCCTTAGAACTGGTGTGTCGTAATGGTTTGGTTTGGTCATAAAAATATGAATTGATATTTTCCTGCCATAGTCCATTGCTAGTTAAAGTAGCTCCATCATGCTGTAACCCGCATTAAAGAATACTCAATTTTTTTTGCTTATTTTTGTCTACAAACGATACTAATAAATGTAGTATAGTTCGTTTTTTGTAGTGGCAGTAAATAAAGGCAGTAAATATTGATAATAATACGAAAAATAAGAATGAAATTAGTACTAAATTGTTTGTAGTTTATTGTAGTCACAAGATTTTTTTTTACTATATTCATGTAAATAAATATCGGATAAAATCGAAGAACGAAGTTGTCGGAAAAAACGACCCTAACTCAGAAACTACAAATGATATAAATATTTGTAGTGACTGTTAAACTCTTGTTATAACTGCAAACAAAAGAATCAACTAATCAAAAAATGATTATGATTAAAAAAGTAAACTAAACTTGAAGAGATTTACCACTAAATGCCAAATCACTTTTTTTGAACTTCTCGACGCACGCTTCGCTAACCAGTTAGCATCATCAGGAGATGATTTAATCTTATATTATTATACAGTGCTAGCCAAAAGTTGTTATTAAATCATCTCCTGATGATGCTAACGTGGTTAGCGAAACGTGCGCCGAGAAGTTCAAAAAAAGTGATTTGGTGTTTAGTGGTAAATCTGTTCAAGTTGAGTGTTTCACACGAAAGGTTCCAATAGAAGAATTGATGATTAAAAAGATTAAAGCCTAAGAAATTAAAACGTTTGTATCCTCTTGAACCAGCGCATAGACACACATATATATATATATATATATATATATATATATATATATATATATATATATATATATATATATATATATATATATATATATATATATATATATATATATAGCGATAATAGTGTTCGAACCTGTTTTCTTGAACTCTTGTGTAGTGCTTTGTCGAGGCCTTTCCTTTGGTGTCGAGACTTGAAAATTGAATATATAGGAGTTTTTCTTTCTTTTTTGGTTTTATCTTCTTTTCACTTTAGATGAACCTAAAAGATAAATTTTGCTGGAGATTTTTGCGTCGACGTCCAAGCAGTCTTGCCGGATGTCGAACGAAATGGATATATGTCCATCGTGTCAGGATAACATTGCTGTTAATAATAAAACATTGCAATGTGATTAATGTCGAAAAAGATTTCATAATATATGCCAAAAGATAAAGGATAATGTGTCACAGGCAGTTGCTGAAACAAATAATTTAATGTGGTTTTGCGATGGATGTGTGAACCTGATTGCTCAGAATATTGCCCTATCAGGAAAAATTCATGAACAAAAAACGGAATCTGTAATAAAAATAGTGTCTCAATTAAAGCGTGCTTCCGAGCAACCTAAATTGTCTCATAATGGTGATAATCGAACAACATCTGAACGGGTTAACTATGCTGGGGCAGTACAAGGGGGAACTGTAGTAGTGAAGCCTATTGTTACATGTGAGTCCAAAGAAACAAAGAGAGTAATAAAACAGCAATTGGATCCAGCACAGTTGGGAATTGGTATAAGGTCGATAGGTGGAATCCAGGATGGGGGTGTCATCATTCGCTGCCGCAATAAGGGAGAGGCAAAGACAATACAATTGAATCTGGAACCTAGAATCTGCAAAAACTTTGTAACGAAGGTCTCAAATAGAAAGAATCCTAAAATAAAGATTGTTGGGATGGATGAAGAATATGCCGAGGGAGTTTTGGTCCAGAAATTGTTGTTACAGAATGTACCAATCATAACACCGGAGAGTGAAATAAAACTGATTATTACAAAGAAAATGGTGAAAACATACTTTGCCATTATAGAATGTGACACCTTGACGTTTGAACGTATTCAAAATGAAGGAAATGGGCGATTATTTTTGGGATGCAGATCATGTCGATGCTTTGAGTATATAAGTTTAATGCGATGTGATAATTGTAACCAATATAACTATATTTCAAAGGAGTGTAAAATCAGTCATTGTAAATGTAATTAGGTGCAATGTATAAATTGTATAATGGCCAATAGCAAACACCACTTAAAGCTGAATGTCGAACAAGCCGTATATGACATCAAATGTCCAACCTACTTGTGGTTACGGAAGATAGAATCCTCTAAAATCCGATATGCTGAGGAAGCAAAATAGCAAGTCGAGCCGAAGGGACTGACTGGAGGGAATGAAGGAAGAGTATGTATTACTAAAAGTCTTGAAATCCTGGATAGTTAGTTAAGTGAACATTGGATGCAGGAAAAAGAAGTACATTATGTAAATATTAATGGATATAAACTTGTATCGGTATATGCTAGAAGTGAAATGAAACATGGAGGTGTGTGTATTTTTGCTAGTGCTGATTGGAACTTTAAGGAGGTCAGCTCGGTTCGGGATGTGAGTGTTGAAGGTATTGTAGAAATATCAGCTGTGTTCGATGAACGATTAAAAATTATTATTATCTGTTTGTATCGAAGAGGATTCGTTGATTGTTGGTTAAAATGAAGTAGTCAGGGGAAGCCTATAAGTGCATTTCATAAACCCAACAGTTCCAGGAAAATTGTTAAACCTATTCTCTATCAAACTCCTTTATACACATTCGAAGATTTCTTTAACAAAAGTCAGGAGACTCCCTTAAAAAATTCTGCTGATTTCTCCTACGAATCTGATATTGAGATTGAGTAATTTTACAATACGCTCATTCAATCCCCCACTACCCTCATCTGATCCTGCTAATTACTCCCTTAGAATTTGTAGCTAGAATATCAGGAGTATTAACAGCAACAGTAAAAATATTAATTCACTATTGCAGACAGTTTGGCTCTTGTTGGAAGGAATTTTAACATTCCTTCACAGATCGATCTGGACGTCAAGTCCATTTCTCCCCTCTTAAAGAAAGAGATCGTTTTGGCTCACCACCAGTAATGGGAGGATATAAATTTATAGAGTAATTCTTCTTATTCAAAAATAGTGACAAAATTTCCCAGTAAGCTTTGGTTCAATAATTTAAAAAACTAGAAAAAAAGAGAAGTAATTTCTACCATTTCAAGAATGAGGTCAGGTCACCTATGTAGTAAGTCTCATCTCTATAGAATCAATATTGTCAATGATCCTTTCTGCGATTACGGTCAATACAAAAATCTGGAACACGTGCTTTTTGAATCTCCAAAATACAACCGCCTTAACATTTATCAATCTCTGCTTAATCCGGGTTTTTCACCTCCTATCAATATGCAGCTGGTACTGAGTAATCTTACAAAAAAAATTGTTGATACCCTGAGTAAATTTTTAATTAGCAACAGAATAAAACTGTAGATCTTCCCAGATGATGTAGTCGGCAAATGCAAGTCCTATAAATATTCTCAAACTAAATTTGAGGTGATGTTGATCTTTCCAATGTATATTGTGTTGGTCTATCGATCCTTTTTGTCCCTTTGTTAAATAACTCACTCTTTTAGATACTAACAAACTTCGGAATACAGATAATAAACGGAGTTTTACCGAGAGAAAGTAGTGGTGACAGCCATCGAAGTAGTATTTTGATAACCTGTCTTCAGATTTCATTTTTTGAGAAGTTTATACTAGTGACTGTGATTGTACATGTAATTTTTATTGAACAGTATTTGACCCATTGTCACGCCGATAACCAGGCCGGATGCTTCCAGTGGTGATCTTTTGCAATAGTTTATTTTTTTGATTCCAGTGGTATTCACATTATATAAACTACTAAAGTATATTTGAGTGACGAAGTTTCAGTTTTAGAGCCAGACTAATCTTCGCCACTCCTAATGCGCTGGCTAATTGCCCGCTATCTGGAGCAAAAGCCAAGTTACTTAAGAAGAAGAAGAAGTTACTGGAATTTATGCATGAAAATTATTTCAGATATAATACCGTTTTTGCAGGAGACTTTAATATTAATTTTAATGATAGTCAAAGTAACCAAGTCATGCGGCTCTTAGATTTGTTTTATACATACAATCTTCATCTATGCATATCGGATGTGACTCGTGCCGCTGCGATCTTGGTCACACTCCTGGACTACATATTTTACAATCACATGAATAATTTTTCAAGTTGTGTTCAAAATACAGTTATTTCTGATCACTAAGCACAGATAATTAATATAAACTTAATGGCTGGAGGGCAGAATGATTTACGGAGTGAACAAACATTTATTTATAAAAGGACTTTCCCAAATAATAAAATATTGTCTTTCAAAAGAGAAGTTGAAAGAGTTGATTTGTTACCTGTATACAGTTCTAATTCAGTCAATGAAGCATATAGTGCATTTTTGAATATGCTGACAATCTTCAAGTGTCATAGAACATGTGCTATTGAAACGATTATACTTGTATCAGCGAGTTTATGATGGGTAAGATATCGAGTCAGTTGTTTCTTAATGGGAATTGTTTGTAGTTTTATGTAGTTACAGAATAAATTAACCTACAAACCATATGGCACTGATTATATCTGGGAAACACTGAAGTTAATAAAGTTTAAGAAAATTGTTGTCCAAGAATCTTATACATTAATTCTATAAGCTCAGGTCTCCAGTGATTTAAACTTTCCTATTAAAGCTGATCTATCGTTTAATTGGATGCCTGAGAATGATTTCATGTTGCGAAATTGTTACGTGCCAGCATATTGACAGTAAAGGATTCTTACACACTGAGTGGGTAAATTAATTGTTACGATCGACTCTAGCTCGATCAAGGCTCTACAAAACGTCAAATCGTTAGTAAATTATAATTCTCACAAAGCGATCTTTTTAATCCGCATCAATACCAATGTTTTCGGGACATTTAGCTGACTAGAGATATCTAAGAAGTATTTCACAGCAGCTACATTGAACTACAAACAATAGTAGATAGAAATAAACAGATTTCGTAACTTATTAGCTGCTGAGTCGTTGTTGCTATTGCAGTACGCATTGTAGTATCAAATAACTGGTGATTTTTAGGGAACAAAAGGTTCCACATTTTATAAAATCATTTGTAGTACAAGATTCTTGGACAACAATATTCTGAAACTTTATCAACTTCAGTGCTTCGTCGCTGTAATATAAACTCTCTGATACAAGTATAATCGTTTTAGTAGCACATGTTCTTTGACATTTGAATATTGTCAGAAGAATCTACGCTCGATATAATCGTTTGACATTTATATATCGTTTGTAGTGAGCTTCTGAAACTTTATCAATTTCAGTGTAAGTACATAAAACTATATACAATTTCCATTATGAAAGTCGACACGTCACCTATAATAAACTCGGTAATTCAAGTATTATCGTTTCAGTAGCACATGTTCTATAAAATTTCAAAATGGACTGAAAGATCTACATTCGATATAATCGGTTGTAGTTTATAAATTGTTAATAATCATTCAATCAAACTCTTGTTGAAAGGGGCGTTGTTACACTTTTGAAGATTATGTTACTTCCTTAAAGAATCAACTGAATTTCGCGGTTATTTTTCTATGCTGTCCACGATTTTGAATGGAAACAGTTGCCCCATAAAACATATATAGTTTATGCTTTAGTGTTCCGTGCTTTAGGTAGCCTTATAAGCCCTATATACATGCATATGTGTATGTATGTAGGTATACTAGTTTAAAAAGCTACAAATGGTTTAATTTCTTAGGCTTTAACCTTTTTAATCATAATAATTTTTTGATCAGTTGATTCTTTTTTTTGCAGTTACAGCAAGAGTTTAACAGTCACTACAAATATACGCGCACCACTACTAACATTTATATCATTTGTAGTTTTTGGGTTAGGGTCGTTTTTTTTCCGACAACTTCGTTATTTTCGATTTTATCCAATTTTTATTTACACGAATAGAGTAAAGAAAATCTTGGTACAAGAATAAACTACAAACAATTTAGCACTAAGTTTATGCCTATTTTTCGTATTATTATCAATATTTACTGCCTTGAACAATATATATTGTTTTCCCTGCATAATTACTGACACTACAAAAAAATTAACTATTCTACATTTATTAGCATCGTTTGTAGGCAAAAATAAACAAAACAAAATCGAGTATACTTTAGTGCGGGTTCCAGCGTGATGGACCAAGTTAAAGTCGGTGCTTTGGTTTTTTGAAGGAATTCAACCTGTTCTGATGGAATGACTATCTAAATTGTAACACTTTAGTTCTCATCAGTGTGGTTTTATATGTGCCACATTACCTTCACTGCCTTCTTATCCAGCAATTTCCATTCATCATTAATTCTTTTTAATAAATATTTTCTGAATTAAATCAATTCTGATATTTAAGATGACCGGGTTGATCCAGTATCTTAAAATTTTTACAAAAAGCCTTTATGAACTAGTTTACTTTGTTCCGTATAAAACAAAAAAAAAGACATCCAAAAAGAACCTAGTGGTCTTAAATTGTAAATTAATGGAGGCAAAGCTTAAGAAAATCAGCGTACCCCATTCTGTTTTAAACTCCCCTTGGGGGCCCTTTTGCCCGTGATTGCTTTTTGTTATTTTCAAAATGGATTTCGTCGAAATTGCATGTGTTGCTGCCTTTGTTTAAAGAAGATAAAACAGAACAGCCAATTTTGTATGTACAGTTTTTTGTAGTATGGACAGTTTTATAAATTGAATGACAGTTTGAAAAGATATCCACACAAATTTATTGATTATCTCTATAAGTTGGGCACTTTTTATTCTTTGAGGCATTTTAAGTATAATTTTGCCATCTTTTTATGTAAATTTTTACCACCTATGTTAATTTTTATCACCTATGTAAATTTTTACCTCATCCAAACGTTTAGAAATTTAATATAACACAAGGTTCACTGATTCTATATATTTATTCACTTGAATATTTACTAATACTGCTGACCTGAAGAAACTATTGTATTTTATTTAACTCCAATTTTTTCATGTGTTTCCTTTCACTTGTTTATCTTGTGATTCTTAACAAAACAAATAGTGCCTTGCATGATATCTTCAGATATGTCCTCCATACATTTTAAATTAAATCAGTAAATAAAGAAAACGATAAACATTATCTTGATGTAATAAAATAAGTGGTATAGTGGTAATATCGTGAGGAAATAAACATAATGTTGAGAACGAATACGGAACAAAGAACTAACCTGCAGTCAGCTCCCGTTTGTCTTGGTGCCACATCTTACCCGTTATGATTTTTATGAGCTTTCGAGCAATTTTGGCTTATGTTCCTTACACCAGATACTCTTTTTCTAGATTTATTAGCATTTTCGGCAAGCTCACTTCTACATTTGATAAAGATAAAGTGAGGTTATACTACCTCTGACAAATGCGTTCCGTTCCATACATAAAATGATACAGACTGTCTATAAAATCATATATATATATATATATATATATATATATATATATATATATATATATATATATATATATATATATATATATATATATATATATAATACTACTATAATGTTAATATCTGTAAGGGGATAATAATATCTGTCACTAAGTGAGGTAGTAAATGTTTGCTTCTATGTTTTTTCTGCGTTGTGCGCAAATGTCGCGATAGATAATCGTGTTTCAAAAACATAAATATATGCAAACTGACACACCTCTATAAGCATATTCGATTCTCGGACATGCGCATAAGACTCAAAGTAGTAGTGAGAGAAACAGACACATATATGTCTTCACCGTAATGATTTCGCCAATATCCAGACCTTGCTAGCAATATAGCAGTATTATATATATATATATATAAATATATATATATATATATATATATATATATATATATATATATATATATATATATATATATATATATATATATATATATATATGATAAAAATGATGTTTATGCCCCTTTTAAGTGAAACGGAACGCAGCTGCCATATGTGGCCTAACCTTACTTTATTTTTATCAAATTGAGAATCGTGAAAATAGAGAGTATAATTTTCGATTGTTTTATAAGTTGGTTTGTGGTACATGAAGATGTGCCGTTTTTTACAGGGAATATGTTAAATACTTAAAAATGGCACCAAAAAGTGTGACATACCCTTTTCGAAATGATGGGTTCAATTACTTTCCTTGCCAGTATATGGTAAGTTTTTTCTTCTAGACTTTACTAAAACGGATTAATTGTTGCTGATAATGGTCAACAGTAATCCACTGACCAGATTGGAGCAACTCAACGCACGTCGCCTAGTTGATCCTACCATATACTCAGTAACACCTTTTTGGAGTGGGTATTTGGTTGCTTTGCTTACAATACTGGTTGTTAGCCCATCAGGATTAACCCAAAACTTTAGCCTCTTTAGATTATCCTAGATGATTCACTTTTGTTTACAATTACAACCTTATGAAAGGAGTTCTTTTTCTTGAATCTGTTGAGCAAGGACTAAAACTTCAATAGCGTCTACTCTTATTTTCAGTTGTGAGTTCATAGGGAACCCAACCACTTTCCTTTCGATTTTTTCCTACTGTTGGTAAAGGTTTAGAAGTAGTTCCTGGGTTGCAAATATAGTTTTGTTAACGCCGAGTTTCTGTCTGAACTTTACCAATGTACAACAAGTATTATCTTCCACTCCATTATTTCTACTTTGTTTTAAGAAGATAAAACAGAAAAGCCAATTTTGTATGTACAGGTTTTTGTAGTATGGACAGTTTTATAAATTGAATGACAGTTTGAAAAGAATCCATACAAATTTATGAATTATTTCTATAAGTTGGGCACTTTTTATTTTTTGAGACATTTTAAGTATAATTTTACTATCTTTTAATTAAATTTTTACCACCTATGTAAATTTATATCACCTATGTAAATTTTTACCTCATCCAAACGTTTAGATATTTAATATAACACAAGGTTGGCTGGTTCTATACATTTATTCACTTGAATATTTACTAATACTGCTGACCTGAAGAAACTATTATATTTTATTAAACTACAATTTTTCATGTGCTTTCTTTCACTTGTTTATCTTAATTTTTGCGAGATTTAATTCTACTCTTCGTGCTAATATTTCATAAAATACTCATTTGAAATTCACTCTAGCTGGGATAGCGTTTCCAACTCTAGCGCGCAATGTTTCTCACTTCTTCCTCAAAAATTTCCACGTGTGAAAAACTAAAAATCATCTGTCATGTTATTTGTCTTTTTTGGCTTTCTCCCATGGGCTTCGCTTTTCTCCTTTCTCCGTTCCAAGGTGAACCACCCGACCGTTTCTCCGAAATACTGTTACTTTCTCAAGTGCTACCAATATGTCTTAGGGTGCTAATAAATATTAGTGAAAATAGCTTCCTTTTTTGTTTAATACTTCCCTGAAATGCGGCTAATAGTTTATCTGTTTTTTTTCAATCTACACTGTGGGTCTAAAATCTTATGTATTCTATATACATCTTTATAGGGACATTTGTTCAGTTGTGAATGTATTCAGAACAAAAACCATCTTTTAGAATTTCAACAGTTATACTGTCCTTTCCTGAAGCCTTGCTATTTTTCATTGATACTATAACCTTTGTCACTTCATCCACTGGAATATCTAGGATTTGTTCGTTCGTGGGCATTGCTGCCTTTGACTAGTTCTGATCTTCATATAACTTTGAATAAAATGTTCTGACAACCTTTAACATTTCCATACGCGCCTTGCACACTGTTCCATCATCATTTAGCTTAAGTTTAGCTTTGTTTTTTCCCTTGTTTTCTTCTAGTATTCTTTGAACTAGCTGCATGTTGAATCGGCTCGTCTGCTCTCTAATACCTTTTCTTACAGTCTTGCAAAGCTCAACATACTCCGCCTGGTAAAAAGTTGCAAAGGATAGTAACTGAAGGCAAAGGCAGTAAACCAGTAGCAATTTTATTTCCAACTTATATTCAAAAATAAATTGAGGTATTAATTGGGGCAAGAAACATGTGTTCCAGAAAGTGTATATATTTGCCAATCCCAACTCGTTAAATAAATGACTAAATAAATTATCAAAAGAATCCGAATATTATTTACAATAACGATAATCCATAAAATCCATCCCAATCCATAAGGAAGCGAAGTAGTCAGGTACACATTAAGAAATCTTGAGGCATGTCATTTTAAAAAAAGATCTTCGTCTTCATCCCTATAAAATTCAAATTGTGGAAGAAATGAAAGAAACTAATTTTATTATGCGCTTGACATTTGCCAAAGAAATGTTGGAAATATTTAACAACTGTGGCAATGTTTTCTCTAGTGACGAGACTAACTGTCATTTAAACGGCCATGTAAACAAGCAAAACTGCATAATTGGCCCATACTTCTTTGAAGATGCCAGAGGTAAAGCGTAATCTCGTATATAACTAGGAGACTTTGTTTCAGCAAGACAGCAATTTGTCAAATACCTCACATGATTCTTTGGAGGCTGTACTGGAATTATTCCGAGGAAAAGTGATATCCCGTAGAGGTGACATACATTGGCTTCTAAGAACTCCAGATTTAATTCCACTTGATTTTTTGTGGGGGTGGGGGTTATGTGAAGAGCACTAGTTTAGGAAAATAAACCCCATACCATATTGCAACTAAAGGGGAATGTTGTTCATGAGATCCACTCGATATCCAGACATATGTGCGGTAGGGTGATAGCACATTTTCGATCACGCTCTTAAGAATGCCAGCGCCGCGAAGGCTGCCATCTCGACAGTATTATTTTTGCTAAATAAATTCCCAAACAATGTACTATAATGTTATAATAATAAAATTATTATACCTTAACTCGACATATATTAATTATACCTACAAAAACGAACAACAATATTGGACACCTTTTATTATCTTTTAGAAACTAATAAAGATGACCATGGCGAAGCTATGGAAGAACTGCTACCACAAACAATGAACATGACTGATAATATAGATAAGTTAAATAAGTTTAATACAGTTAAAAGTAGGTATATTATAAATTATTTTTTGCATTTAGGAATATATCGTAAAAAAGATATTTAAACATGATAGAACAAATTTTGAGAGTATGATAGCCGGAGGAACAGAAGAAACTAAAAAAAAAATCATTGTAAGAATCATATAAAATATAAAAAAGGTCTCCAGTACCTAAGGTACTGGACGGGTCACGGGTGGTGGATAGTGAAAGTTCCATTAGACATTAATGGACAGCTGCGAATATATCAAAATAAGCAGCCCCGAACCAAGGCAAAAAAAAACTAGATCCACTTAGCGTCTAACTTGTATCAAGCGGTTGAGTGGTCAGCGTCTGTTCACCAGTGGTGCGGCTGATATTTAAATTCTGGAACTAACCCCTCCAGTCTTAACCTCAGAACCGTCATGGTCCAAACCTTTAATTTAAAGTACAAGATGAAGCGTTCTAGTAATTACAAAATTACCCCAGGAGGTAGACAATCCTCTGCCAGCTTTGCTGGTACAACCGGACTTTCAGATTTTGAGGCGTCCGGGCTTAAACGTAAAATCTTTCAGAGGGAGTCGGAGACCTCTGGCCAACGTCTGAAACCGAAAACAAAAACTTTCTTTGGAACGGTAAATATCAATTCTCTCCTGCGTCCAGGAAAACTACATGAATTGGGGCGAATATTAAATCAGCAAAAAATCCAAATTTTAGCTTTGCAAGAAACCAGATTGACAGATGATAACACCTTGGAATTCGGCAAATACAAACTTTTTAAAAGTAAAACGGACAAAAGAATACTCAAAAATACACCACATCTCGGTGTTGCTTTCGTTGTCTCAAGAAACATTCTTGGTTTTATAACAAATGTCCAGCGAGTAAATAATCGACTTATGACACTATCCCTTAAGTGTGCTAACAAAAACTATACATTAATCAATACACACCTCCCAGTTAACGAAGAAAATAAATATAATCCTGAAAAAGTAAATAAGTCCTGGGCAATTCTGGAAAAGACTATCTCTAAAATTCCCTCTAACCATGTAAAAATCCTATTGGGTGATTTCAATGCCCAGCTAGGGAAAGAAAAAAAGTATAGGAAAACAGTCGGCAGTTTTTCCGCTCATAAATGGACTAACCATAATGGTAGAAGATTGGTTGAACTATGTACGCAGTTTAATCTAAAAATAATGTCAACCCATTTTAAGAAGAAAATAACAAAACAAAAGACCTGGAGGTGCCCAAACACGTACATGGGTGAATTTCAAATTGACCATGTTGCCATTTCGTACCCCAATTATAAAGAGATTTTGAATATCCAAATCAGGAAAGGAGCAAATATAGACACGGATCACTACTTGACTAGAATAAAATTTAGCTTAAAACCTCGAAAACTTATTCAAAAGAGGCTGCTAATACCAAAGTGTGATCCAACGAAAATAAAACCAGCCCTAACAGAAGAGCTTGATAAACAACCAACACAGAACTGGCAAGAATTGAAACAAAAAATTATTAAAATGGCCTTAAAGTTGGTCCCTTTACAAAAACGTAGAAAACATCCGTGGTGGGATGCAGTTTGCGAGCAAGCAGTATTAAGCCGAAGTAAAGCATTCAAAGATTGGAACAGTCAAAAAAAAGCAATAAACTATAACATCTTTTTGGAAGTAAGAAAAGAAACATCGAAGCTAATTAGACAAACTAAAAGAAAATATGGAAACAATCAACTTAATGAAATAGAAAAAGATTTCCAAAAAAATAACACCCGAAACTTTTACAAAACATTTAAAACTAAATTAACAGGCTATCAACCGCAAAGTCTGTGCTTCCAAAAGAAAAACGGACAATTAGCTCTAAATAACCAAGACAATTGCAAAGAACTTGCGAAATATTTTGAACAAATACTAAACTGTCCTGAGCCCTTAAACAAATTAGCAACACTAAACCCTAAACAAACAAACCCAGATTCATTACCACCGAATGAAGATGAAATAATTAGGCAAATCAAGCGGCTTAAAAATGACAAAGCTTCTGGTGAAGATGGAATCACTGCTGAACTTTTGAAATTCGCTGGTCCAGGTACAATCAAGGAAATAACCAAAATTCTACAAGAAGTTTGGCGAACCGAACGGATTCCGGAAGATTGGAAAGATGCTCTAATCCATCCACTACATAAAAAAGGAGATAGAACGGATGTAAACAACTATAGAGGGAT
The DNA here is from genome assembly GCA_031761425.1 of Cosmopolites sordidus. NCBI lineage: Eukaryota > Metazoa > Arthropoda > Insecta > Coleoptera > Curculionidae > Cosmopolites > Cosmopolites sordidus. The sequence continues at coordinate 33,341 of JARFXV010001998.1, forward strand.
ATCTCTTCTCCCATTTGTTACAAGATTCTATCTCAATGTCTACTAGACAGAGCACAGGCACAGTTAGAACCTAACATTGGTGAATATCAAGCAGGTTTTCGACCGGGCATATCCTGCCCTGAACAGATCCTGAATCTGAAGTTGATTCTAAGACATCAAAAACTGTACAATAAAAATCTCGTCTGTACATTTGTGGATTTCAAAAAAGCATATGATTCTATTGACCGCGAATCTTTATTCCGAATTTTGAAAGAACTAGATCTGAAAACGCTGGCAATTATTAAAGCAACGTTAACTAACACAAGGTTAAAAGTTAAATTCATGAGTGAGATCTCAGAGCCCTTCGAAATTAAAACTGGAGTGAGACAAGGCGATGGACTCTCGCCACTCTTCTTTAACTGTGTTCTAGAAAAAGTAATACAGGAGTGGCGTGAAAAAAAGTCGGCCCTGAATATTGACCAGTCCATTAAACTGGGGAGAACCAACATCAAAATTGATTGTCTGGCATTTGCTGATGATCTAGCAATTTTAGCTCAAGATGTATTAACGGCACAGAAACAGATTGAAATCCTAAAAGAAACAGCAGAAAATGTAGAACTCCAAATTTCCTTTGAAAAGACACAATACATGACCTGCAACAGACTAAGAACGCCATTTCTAAAAACAAAATATGGTAACATCAGACGAGTCTCTCAATTCAAATATTTGGGTGAAATAATCATGGAAATTGGTTTGGAAAAAGCGGTTGGGGAAAAGCCAATAAGGGTAGATTCAAAAAATGGAAACGGCATTGAGACTTACACAAAATATTTACAACAAAAAATGCCTATCTAAAAACACAAAACTGAGACATTACAATACAGTTATTAAGCCAGAATGTCTGTATGCTGCAGAAACGCTCATTTTGAATAGAAAGAGGGACATCGAGGACATTGAAAAGAAGGAAAGAAACATCCTAGGCCCCAAACAAATAAATAGCACAACATACCGACTTCGAGAAAACCAAGAAATCTATATATATATATATCTATAAATCTATATATATATATATATATATATATATATATATATATATATATATATATATATATATATATATATATATATTTTTTTTTTTTTTTTTTCTTCCTTTATTTGGGTTTTTCGCCACTATCTAAAACTCAAAAAATATCAAAAATACCTGTTCTTATTTAAAGAATGAATCACTGGGTAAAAACAAAAAACCAAACGGAGACAAATTTCTCAGTGATTATTTTTTGTAACAAATTTGCCTAACGAACAAAATTTTAAAGATATAAAAATGTTATAAAAATTTTACAAACTTTTAACGTTAACGTTTCGGAGGGTACTCTCCCCCCGTTTGCAAAACTAAACTAAAAAATAAATTATATTAATGTGTAATATATAAATTAACGAATGAAAGTAAATATATTTCTTTGTATATGTCAACGATACTTACATTGACAATAGATTTTCATGACAGCGACATACTACCAAAAAATATATATAGGTAATGTTTGCTGTGTGATTGTTTATTGTACTGATTGTGTAATCAAGTATTTAAATATGTTTAATTGTATTCTTTAAAATCGGGAACCATATTGAATTTAAATCTACCGAAGGCATAGCAACAGTTATTTTTATTTAAATTAATTATACCGGTTTCTTTTAATCTCCTGTATTTTGTTACCGATTCTTTTAATACCGTTTTGGAATTATTCCAATATATAAAAATATATGAAACAATACACAGATATACATACCGATATGAGAAAAAGAAGACTTAAGTTTTACGGACACATAAAACGGATGAATCCTAGTAGGTTAACTAGAAAAATAGTCGAATTTTATGAAAATAGGAGCAAAGCTAAAGTAGAAATAATTAAACGGATTGCTGCAATTAAAGAGGACCTAAGATCAGCAAATATTACGCAAAGTGAAATTCAGGATAGAGGCTGCTTCAGACACAAGGTTAACGTTTGGAAGGTTGGCCAGAGAGAAAAATGTAGGAAGACTGGAACAACTTGGTCTGACGAAAGGAAAAAAGCTCATAGCGAAAGAATGAAATTAGTATGGACGCAAAGGAAGGCTAACAACAACAAATGCTTCTAATTGTACTTCGCGTGGTCCACCAGGGCCCATACGTGAATAATAATAATAATAATAAAAAAAGTCATACAAAAGAGGAAACTGGAGAATTTATAAGATTCAAAGAAATTTTTAAGGAAAGAAACTGGATGAGAGTCAAAGCTTTTGTTTATAATTGCTATAAATAGCAATTATAAACAGTGTTTAGAAGTGTTTAAAATAAAAAACCTAGATTAATATCTAAATTTCCACTATATTTAAAACTTGTACGTATGACAATTGTTTCGACACACAGTGTCTTTTTCAAATACACACTAGTGTTGTAGTGTTGTAAATAAATATATATATATAAATATATATATATATATATATATATATATATATATATATATATATATATATATATATATATATATACATATATATATATATATATATATATATATATATATATATATATATATATATATATATATATATATATATATATATATATATATATACACACATATATATATATATATATATATATATATATATATATATATATATATATATATATATATATATATACACACATATATATATATATATATATATATATATATATATATATATATATATATATATATATATATATATATATATATATATATATATATATATATACACACATATATATATATATATATATATATATATATATATATATATATATATATATATATATATATATATTCATGTATATATTAACACTTTTGTTGGTTGTTTGACCGGGAAGGTCAACCTCCCGTCGGATGGTGTACATATATAGTGTTAGATGTTCTTGGACTGCGTCCAATCGGGTCTCCCTATTCTTGATGGTATGGTATATGTCGGCGCCCTGAAGAGTCTGAACCTAGAGAGACGAAACATATGTCATCCAGTTGAGGGGATTGGTGGGGCTCCTTTCCGGTCAAGCAACCAACAAAAGTGTTCATTTAGGTGGAGGCGCAGGTTGTTGTGTGTTCCACATGAAATTGTGGAGCCCAATTCACCCACACCCGGTTAGGTGTGTGATGACACTCAGCTACTGCTGTCTCATTGGACGCAGTCCAAGAACATCTAACACTACATATATATATATATATATATATATATATATATATATATATATATATATATATATATATATATATATACATATTGTAGTGTTAGATTTTCTTGGACTGCGTCTAAGGCCTGTAAACTCTGGGGGGTAGGCAGATTGAGGCCTCGGAGTAAATTAACTAGATTCTCTTGATAATAGCTTCAAAGTGGAAGTCGAAACGCCGATATTTTACAAATCTAAAACGCCGTTCTACCTGAGAACCTAGTAATTCTAATATTACCGACCGCGGAAGCCTTTCCGAACATTCCGGGTTTCGGGTTTCAATAAAAGCGCGTCATCTGGTTCTATTCTGTGCCAGAACCTTGATGTTGTGTTCAATTATCTCGGTTTGTGAAACTAAGCAAGTCTTCGTTTCGAATCTTGTTCGGGCAGAATATGTGGTGTAATTTTCCCAAGATTTTATTTATGAAGACCTGCAGTTTTTTTTTATTGTTGTCTTCGTTTTATTGTTGTCTTTGTTTTGTTAATGTCTTCGTTATTTTCTACGTTTCACATCAGTAGAGCAAGACCGCCCCGACATTGGTGTTAAATATATACGGTTTTGTTTTGCGTTGAGTATTGTGTTAATTTCTATAACAGGTGGCATAGCTCCATATTCTGCTTTTAACATCATGATCTGCGCCTCCATTTTTTCTGAGAATGTTGCCTAAGTATTTAAGACTCTCCGCATCTTCTATCTATTGAGGAAGAAAGGGCTGAAATTTCTGGGGTTGCTTCCCGGCAACTTCGTCTTTGTTACATTTATTTTCGAGCGCTTTTCGGGCTTCCGTTGCAAGTCCGTTTAGCATGTGGACCATATTGTTGTATTGATGAGGGTCCCACTGGATGCCGGATTGACCTTCGTTGATATTTTTAAGAATATAAGGAGATAAGACACAGCCCTGTCTCGCACCAGTAAAAATTTAAAATTCCTCATTATTCACCATGGGCTACACAGCACTGTGCATTCATATAGAATTTCCGAATAAGGCATATATTTTTTCGGGTATCCGTTTTTGTTTCAAAACTTTCCATGTGGTAGGGTGAGCTAAACTGTAGAATGCCCTCTCAAAATCGATGAATAATAAGTAAAGGGGCGATCTCCATTCAGCTGACTGTTCTAGTATGATCCTAATAGTATTTATGTGATAATGAATGACCCGGTCTGAAGCCTGCTTGACCTGGACGCATTTCTGCTTCTACGTGTCATACCAATCTTGTTAGGATGATTTGTGCTACAACTTTAATGATTATTTTATGTATTATTACTTTAATCACGCCAATTATTACAAATGCGTAGGTCTTCTTTTTTTGATAATTTAATTATTAATCCAAAAATTACAAATTTGGTGATGTGATTTTATCAAAAGTGTTATCATTATTTTATAATTTTTTTATGGAGTGATACCTAGTGCTCTTTTGTCAGTCATATCTCAGCTATTTATTGAATTTTATTTAGTACACGTCAAATAATAATTCATTTCCTCATTCAAATTGCGTACTATTTAAAAATGCAATCATATAGAGGGTGTTCGAATTAAAAAACTTATCAACATGATGTAATTCTTTTGCTTTTGATTCAAAAATGTTTTTCGGAACGAAATCGGAACGGAATTCGAAACGAAAAATTCCTTACGAAATTTTTCGAACAAATTGCAAAACTTTAAAAAATAGAATCGCTTCATTTTCGGATATTTGACGCTCCAAACCACGCGCATCAATAATCTGGCACCCGTTTTGATTTATCTCATTTAGTTTTCGAGATATGATTTTTTGAAAATCGAAGAAAATCGAACATTTTGCAAAAATCGCATTTCCCGACCAGTTTTCTTGCGAATATCTAGAAAACCGTTCGATATATCAAACTGCGCTATGCGCCATTCGATTCCCCGTAATTTTCTCCATCTTGTGGCTTACTTTCATAGAAATTGAGTGGCTTTCACTTTTCCGATATTTTCCTATTGTACCCTCTTACGAAATTTTTGGAACAAATTGCAAAACTTTAAAAAATAGAATCGCTTCATTTTCGGATATTTGACGCTCCAAACCACGCGCATCAATAATCTGGCACCCGTTTGGATTTATCTCTTTTAGTTTTCGAGATATGATTTTTTGAAAATCGAAGAAAATCGAACATTTTGCAAAAATCGCATTCCCCGACCAGTTTTCTGCGAATATCTAAAAAACCGTTCGAGATATCAAACTGCGGTTTGCGCCATTCGATTCCCCGTAGTTTTCTCCATCTTGTGGCTTACTTTCATAGAAATTGAGTGGCTTTCACTTTTCCGATATTTTCCTATGGTACCCTCTTACGAAATTTTTCGAACAAATTGCAAAACTTTAAAAAATAGAATCGCTTCATTTTCGGATATTTGACGCTCCAAACCACGCGCATCAATAATCTGTCACCCGTTTTGATTTATCTCTTTTAGTTTTCGAGATATGATTTTTCGAAAATCGAAGAAAATCGAACATTTTGCAAAAATCGCATTCCCCGACCAGTTTTCTGCGAATATCTAAAAAACCGTTCGAGATATCAAACTGCGGTTTGCGCCATTCGATTCCCCGTAGTTTTCTCCATCTTGTGGCTTACTTTCATAGAAATTGAGTGGCTTTCACTTTTCCGATATTTTCCTATGGTACCCTCTTACGAAATTTTTCGAACAAATTGCAAAACTTTAAAAAATAGAATCGCTTCATTTTCGGATATTTGACGCTCCAAACCACGCGCATCAATAATCTGTCACCCGTTTTGATTTATCTCTTTTAGTTTTCGAGATATGATTTTTCGAAAATCGAAGAAAATCGAACATTTTGCAAAAATCGCATTCCCCGACCAGTTTTCTGCGAATATCTAGAAAACCGTTCGAGATATCAAACTGCGCTTTAAACCATTCGATTCCCCGTAATTTTCTCCATCTTGTGGCTTACTTTCATAGAAATTGAGTGGCTTTCACTTTTCTGATATTTTCCTATGGTACCCCCTTAGGAAATTTTTCGAACAAATTGCAAAACTTTAAAAAATAGAATCGCTTCATTTTCGGATATTTGACGCTCCAAACCACGCGCATCAATAATGTGGTACCCGTTTTGAATTATCTCTTTTAGTTTTGGAGATATAATACTATCACTTGGAGTAAAAAAAATCGTTGGATAATAATTTTTTATTTTATTTTATAACATACATTGGCAGTGGCGGTAGGTCCATAAGGGCACTTGGGCACGTGTCCCACCCAAAAAATTTAAAAAATCATAATTTTGTTTGATAATTCCATGGTACTAGGAAATATCAAATTTTTGGTTGCGACACATTTCCGTATCCCCATTCCAAAATTTAGTTATACGTGCTCCACCTGTTTCTTCCCCCACGAACCGCAGCTGTACATTTTATAAAATGACATTGGTACCGTATATTTTAATTATTTTACTTAATATATACAATTTTACAAGATCTGATATAATTCATCAGATCTTGCAAATGTGCTCAGTTTAACATTATTCACCTTTCATTATTTAGTCTAGGCAAATTTAGAGTTCGTGGACAATGTTTGTTTTTAAAAATAAAGCAAAATGACGTCGATTTTTTTATTTAAATCAATCGGCTGAACCTTTAAATGTGACCTATTTTCAAAAAATTACAATAAGTTAGTATATTTTTCAAAATTTGTGAAAACGTTTATTTTTTAATTTTCTACCTACGTACTAAATATGAACAAAGTTGAACCACCTTGATTTTAATCAAGATTTCATAAACTAATAGTTCTCAGGCTCATTCGAATCTGTTAAAAACCGAAAAGACCCATTAAGATATAATATACTGATTTGTTGAAGAGGTTTTTGTTCTGTTTCAAAATATTTCTATTGTATTTTCGCAAAAAAATCGAAATATGCTTCCAAAATAATTATTAAAACCAAACAATAATTATTAAAAAAAAAAAACAGTTTTAAAAACAAATACAAAATAAGACTTGAATAATTTACCCATTAAGAATTAGGAATCCCTTTACAAATAGAGTGTTACCTTACAAATCCTTTTCTTCCTGTTGGATGTTGACTAAAAACTCTACTTGTATAAAACGCCTATTTGGCGTATCGGATACAACCACTCGGCTTATTTCACAACCTTCTGGACATGTACTCTGAAAAGATTGACGGACTTCCGTCAGATAATCACAATCATGCCTATACTGGTTGTCTAAACGTTCTTAACGGCATATCCGTCTATGAGGATTTGGACCTGTGGATAATTAATAGTATACCGAACAAGTTTTAAAAACAACTATTTTCGTTCGAATGAAATCTTTAAAATTGAAGCACGGAATCTCTTTTTTCTTCGCAAAATGGTCCAACAATGTTTGAAAATTAAAAAGTTATTCGTAAGCCAAGGTTGCCGTGCGAAAAATGTGCTTTTTAAAAGCAGTTGTAGAGAAAAAAACATTTTCTTAATTGTAACAGCATTTTGATAAATATAAAATAGTAATAATTTATTGTCTAAATGATTGTGACGTGTACATATATTTTCCCTCAGTTTTGGGTTTTTCGCAACGATCTTAAACTCAAAAAATGGGGACTGTCGATAGAAGTGAAAACTTGAAACTTTAGAATAACTGTGTTTTTTTTTGTTGAATTTTTAAATGAATTATTCTTTAAATTTATCATTTTTTTTACGTAGGATCGAGAATTTAAACAAATATAGAAAATGGACATTTAGAAAAACTAATTATATTACAGTACTTTTTTGTAAAGTTCTAATGGTAAAATTGAATGATGTAAGTTTATAAATAATCATTTTGCAAAAAATAAAAAAAACACATTTTATTTCTGACAATTTAAACTAATAAACAATAATTCTGAGAAATTATTTTTATAAAATTATTTATTATAAAAATGTCTAGAATTTTGAATTTTAAAATCCGCGACAAAAATACTATCGAACAACTAGAAACTATGAAATATTCATTGCACAATGTATTGCAGAGATTAAATATTAGAAAAATAAATGATATCGAATTTTTCAACGCAAATATTGATACCAATATTGGAAATATTCGAAAATATATGCTTTGTTTTTGTTATTCATTTTTCTACATAAAATATAGCATAATGATTATCTAAAACACAATTTAATTTAAAACACAATTGGCGTCGCCTAAAAAAAATTGCTCAACGTGGCTAAGAAGTTTTTACTTAAAAAAATATCTGTTCTTGTGTAAATAAAGAATCACTGGGTAAAAATCAAAAACACAACGGAGACAAATTTCTCAGTGATTCTTTTTCTGTAATAAATATTTTTGATATTTTTTTGAGTTTTAGATCGTGGCGAAAAACCCAAAAAAGAGAAAAAAAGAAAACTATCTACAGTGTGAACGTAAACATAAAAACAATATATATGCTTTTTTCTTAAAATTTTAGAATTAAAAACGATGATTTCAGAACTATATTATACAAGAAGTTACTTGTTACCTGTTTGAGTTGCTGGAAAGTATTCTATAAGTCGATAACCAGCTGGAATGGACTGTTCCAGAATGTTACGCGCCCTTGCCATTACAGCGGCATCTACCGCGTCGGAACAGGGTATGTAATCTTGACCCATTACCGTCCGAAGAAAAACAAAAATGCTTATTAATATCAACGTTTTTGGCATATTTAATATATATATATATATATATATATATATATATATATATATATATATATATATATATATATATATATATATATATATATATATCGCGGTTATTTTTCTATGCTATCCACGATTTTGGATGGAAACAGTTGCCCCAAAAAACATGTATAGTTTAGGCTTTAGTGTTCCTTGCTTTAGGCCCTATTTACTGACATACATATGTGCACAAGCTCCCAACAGTGGCCCTACGAAACCAGGATCCCCACTGGCACCGCGTTAGCATTTCTTCGGTGGGGCCTATTCTAATCCACGTGGATTTTCTCCTGTTGTTAGGATTGGGTTCGTGTACGTTAACTTCGGTCTTCTGTTTCTCTTACTTCTTCAGCTTCCTTTTCTTTTTTGTTTATTATGACAGTTCTGATCAGCCTCGCCACTAGGTCCCATTTTCTCTGACTTTCCGTCATCTGGGAAATCATAGCCTCAGGCCGGAATATGGCTTCTAACTCCGTTTGTGTCCCTGCGCGCTCCAATTCCAATCCGGGGCATTCAAATATAGCATGCTGAGCATCATCCTGCTCAGCATCGCAGCTCTGACAATCCTGACTCGCCCTCCTGTGCATTCTATGCAGATAGACCCCGAAGCACCCATGTCCGCTGATGGCCTGAGTGAGGTAGTAATCCAGGCAGCCATGCCGTCGCTGTCTCCAC
>JARFXV010001999.1:0-65969 GCA_031761425.1 Cosmopolites sordidus
TGAGAGAGAGAGAGAGAGAGAGAGAGAGAGAGAGAGAGAGAGAGAGAGAGAGAGAGAGAGAGAGAGAGAGAGAGAGAGAGAGAGAGAGAGAGAATTATTAAAAAAATTATTTCAGTTTAGGTTTGTGCGTGGGATTAAGTTAAAAATAATTCGGTATGCATATGCTTCGTTTGAACGAAGCTCTCCAAAATTCCGAAGGAGCTGGACGTATTTACGGGCAACGATACCCAATAAGATCGCTTCCAGTTCGGCAAACATTTATCTAAGTTTCTGAAAGACTTTTGGATACCGATAGCGTGGTTCGAAAACGTCGGCGTTACTCGAGAAATCGGTCTAGAAGTGTAAGAACAAATTTTACATCTTGCTGAAGAGGATTCTACCAGAAATACTCGAAGTGATGCGAAACAAGTTAGAGTTTTCCATTGGATTGTGCATTGAACACTACATAGTAATTACTTTGCCCTTATCATGTACAAAGAGTACAAGCAAACTTATCTACTGATTTTTTACACAGATAAAAATATTGTGAATGGTTTATTAGCCAACAAAAAAACATTTTTTTTGTACAATATTTTGATAAACGACGAAGCTTCTTTCACCAGGACTGGGATAGTGAACACTTTGAATAGTTAATTTAATAAAAAAATGAATCATGTATTTCTTAATGTGACATGAATCGGTTAATCGGTGTTGTGGTGTGGAAAATTAGTTCTAATAATTTCAACTTTGACATTAAACCTTTGAATATAAAACTACTGGAAGGAGCATGTGATTCTGTAAGTGGAACTAGAATGGTATCTGCATATGGCCGACTACTGTTTCCGGTTTTGCAGTGGCGTAGGCTAATATGAATAAAAACCAGAAACTGATGAAAGTTTACAATTGTTTAAAACTATAAATTATTGTATAATTAGCGTTACTGTATTAAATTAATGAAGACTTACTAGATACGGCAGAGAAAAGTAAAAATTTAAATTAATTAAAAAAGTCAATTTTTTAAAGAGTCTTTTATGTGGCCTATACGACAAAAATGTATAAAGAAATTGGAATATCCCGTAATAATATCATATCATTCTCAAAAATTGGCTAGGTAGTCATATAATATACTATTATTATTATGATTTACGTATGGGCCCTGGTGGACCACGCGAAGTACAATTAGAGGCGTTTGTTGTTGTTAGCCTTCCTTTGCGACGATACAAATTTCATTCTTTCGCTGTGAGCTTTCTTCCTTTCGTCAGACCAAGCTGTTCCAGTCTTCCTACATTTTTCTCTCTGGCCAACCTTCCAAACGTTAATCTTGTGTCTGAAACAGCCTCTATCCTGAATTTCGCTTTGTGTATTATTTGCTGATCTTAGGTCCTCTTTAATTGCAGCAATCCATTTAATTATTTCTACTTTAGCCCTACTCCTACTTTCATAAACTTCGGCTATCTGTCTAGTTAGCCTACTCGGATTCATCCGTTTCCGCCTTCTTTTTCTCATATCGCTATGTATATCTATGTATTGATTGATTTCTTGGTTTTCTCGAAGTCGGTATGTTGTGCTATTTATTTGTTTGGGGCCTAAGATTTTTCTTATGATTTTTCTTTCCTTCTTTTCAATGTCCTCGATGTCTCTCTTTCTATTCAAAATGAGCGTTTCTGCTGCATATAGACATTCTGGCTTAATAACTGTGTTGTAATCTCTCAGTTTTGTGCTTTTGACATCTACCCTTATTGGCCGCTTTTTCCAACCCATTTTTCATGAATATTTCACCCAAATATTTGAATTGAGAGACTCTTTTGTTTTTAGAAATGGTGTTTTTAGTCTGTTGCAGGTCATGTATTGTGTCTTTTCAAAGGAAATTTTGAGTCCTACCTTTTCTGCTATTTCTTTTAGAATTTCAGTTTTTGTACCGTTAATATATCTTGAGCCAAAATTGCTAGATCATCAGCAAACGCCAGACATCAATTTTGATGTTGGTTCTCCCCAGTTTAATGGGTTGGTCAATATTCAGGGCCGACTTTTTTTTTCACGCCACTCCTGTATTACTTTTCTTAGAACACAGTTAAATAAGAGTGGCGAGAGTCCATACTCTTGTATCCAGTTTTAATTTCGAAGGGCTCTGAGATGTCACCCATGAATTTAACTTTTTACCTTGTGTTAGTTAATATTGCTTTAATAATTGCCAGCGTTTTCAGATCTAGTCAGTCCTTGTTCTTTCAAGGTTTTGAATAAAGATTCGCGGTCAGTAGAATCATATGTTTTTTGAAATCTACAAATGTACAGACGAGATTTTTATTGAACAATTTTTGATGTCTGAGGATCAACTTTAGATTCAGGATCTGTTCAGGGCAGGATCTGCCCGATCGAAAACCTTCTGCCCCTGTGCTCTGTCTAGTAGACATTGAGATAGAATCTTGGAAAAGAGATATAGTAGTAGTGTGTAGTTGTGTAGTGGATGGATTAGAGCATCTTTACAATCTTCCGGAATCCGTTCGGTTTGCCAAACTTCTTGTAGAATTTTGGTTATTTCTTTGAATGTACCTGGACCAGCGGATTTCAAAAGTTCAGCAGTGATTCCATCTTCACCAGAAGCTTTGTTATTTTTAAGTCGCCTGATTTGCCTAATTATTTCATTTTCATTCGGTGGTAATGAATCTGGGTTTGTTTGTTTAGGGTTTAGTGTTGGTAATTTCTTTAACGGCTCGGGACAGTTTAGTTGTATAGCAGTTTTAGCAGTTTAGTAGTTAAAAAATATTTCACAAGTTCTTTGCATTGTCTTGATTATTTAGCGCTAGTTGTCCGTTTTCCTTTTGGAAGCAAAGACTTTGGGGTTGATACCCTGTTAATTAAATTTTAAAAGTTTTGTAAAAGTTTCGGGTATTATTTTTTTGGAAATCTTTTTCAATTTCATTATGTTGATTGTTTTCATATTTTCTTTTAATTTGTCTAATTAGCTTCGATGTTTTTTTTCTTACTTCCAAAAAGATGTTTATTTTTGTTAATTTATTGCTCTTTTTTGACTGTTCTAATCTTTGAATGCTTTACTTCAGCTTAATACTGCTTCCTCGCAAACTTCATCCCACCACGGATGTTTCCTACGCTTTTCTAAAGGGACCGACTTTAAGGCTGTTTTAATAATTTTTTGTTTCAATTCTTGCCAGTTCCGTGCTGGTTGTTTATCAAGCTGTTCTATTAGGATTGGTATTATTTTCGTAGGGTCGAACTTTGGCATTAGCAGTCTCTTTTGAATAAGTTTTCGATGGTTTAAGCTAATTTTGAGTCTAGTCAAATAGTGAAAATCTATCAAATAGTAAAAATTTAAATTAGTTAAAAAAAATCTATTTTTTCAAAGAGTAAAGTGTCTTTTATGTGGCCAATACGATAAAAATTTATTAATAAATTGGAATCTCCTGCATAAAATCATATCATTTTCAAAAATTGGTTAGGTAATCAGTTACATCGAATTAATATTCATATTTAAATTAGTATATATATATATATATATATATATATATATATATATATATATATATATATATATATATATATATATATATATATATATATATATATATATATAAAGTTAATTTTGTTTAAGGGACATTAAACTTAATGTAATAATTAATTTAATTAATAAATTAAATGACTACGATTTTTTTACCTACTACGTTGCGTTGTTGCAAATATAATTAATTATTGTAGTGTAAATAGTCAATAAATAAACTAAAGTGTTAGATATAAACTCGAGAATAAATTATATTTTTCACAACAACCAAAAAAAGCTAACTTTCAAGAGTAAATACTATGAAAGATGTTTATAACAATGATAAAATAAAAAATTACATATTTTAAACAGCCTATTTTAATTGTTGGAACAGCATTTGGTAGTAGTCTCAGTTTTATCTTAAATGTTCGATCAAAACAATCCTCAGCAAAATGATGAGAACATAAAAACCTACTGTGGTTTGAAATAAAGTCTGGCTTTTTAATAAAATTAATCCACTTTGTTCTTCTATTTGGAATCTTTCGGAAATCTTAAAAAAAGATAAACTGGTTTAATAACATGAAATCCAAATCCAAATGGGAGTAATATTTACATTTATTAATATAATAATTTCCGAAAAGGATTATAAAAAAAAGGTAACACTCTGTATTATTAGTTATATTTTGTAGATTATATGAGTAAAGTAATTTTTTAATTTTATATGTATTAAACGAAAACTAAAAAATAATCTGGATTTTTAAGGCCCAGTATCTCAGAAAACTAAACATTTTAGAACATACCTTAAAAAAATTAAGATCTAAAAAAAAATAATCACTATCTTGAATAACATTATAATTATATTATTTTACCTAAATCAGTTTGACTACGCCTATACATACCAGGCGATATGTTTACTTAATGACCTTAAAATGTCATTGAAACAAAATACGTTTTTATTTCCAAATAATTGACAAATTTACAATTAAAAGCACTTACCTATGTAATGTTACTCTTGAATTTTGATTTTTTCGTGTCAGGGAACAACCACAAAACGCATAACTAACCATATTTTATGTGTTTACCCTACTTCTCATATTATTGCTTTTATTGTCAATATAATAAGTATTAATATATATTTACACTAGAATACACAAAAAGAGTATTCCAGTAGCCTTATTCGGCACTTATTATTGATTAAAACACACTAAAACCACACAAATCCATTAATAAACTTCTAAATTGTTGACACCAACTATCAAACTTCCAAAACAATGAGCCATCTGTGGTGTTTCATTATGGCCGTTTCCGTCTCTATTTATATGTGCATAAAGATAGGCAAGGTTCCTTCCTGTTAGTTTTATATTCAAAGCATTAGTTTTATATTCAACGATAATAATATATAAGTTTGCATTTTTTTCTTGTAGCAAAAAAAAATAATTTAAAAGTATGATATTAACTAACGTATGGAATAAATGACTATAAAAATATTACTTATTGTTTTCAAACGAAATCTTAAGAGGCCAATGCAACTAAAACCGAATTGCTTCGGTGGAAATAAACACGACAATCCAAATAAAATGACGTTGCAAATTGTTAAGAAAATTTTCTGATTTTTTTTTCTGAAAAATTTTAACTTGTCTTCCGCGGAATGGTTGCATTTTGGACACATGTTTTAGGGAAACCTTTTGTTTACAAAAATGTAAAGAATCGCTTGAAACACACTTTCCTTTACATTAAAAAAAAACATTAAACTAGACGAATTTATATTTTTGTCTAAAAGTAAGACCATTCCACAAAGCGCTGTCATATTTTAGAATGTATTTTGCATCTGAAGGTGAATCAAACTTTTATCAAAACTTATCAGTTTCTTTGATATTAGCCCAAACTGTACAGACACTCAACAAGATAATTACAAAAATAACAGAAGAAAGTTTAACAAAGTAAAACGTTAAACCTCTTTGAGTTGTAAACATTTAAACTGAAAAGTAAACTATATCTCATTTACTTAATTTTTAATTTGGCTGCACTTCTGACGAAGTTTAATTTTGACTTAATTTTCTTACGGTTCCGGAAAAGGCTTAGGAAATTGAAGAAAAATAAGGCGCGCTGCTAATTGATTTTTGACAGCTCTGCCATCATTATTTTAAAGAAGTTTATTTTTTGAAAGGATGACTAAGGAGATGAAAGGGTTCAGATATTCACTTTGGATGTATTTTGATTTTGGGCATTTTGTTTAAGCTTTTAGTTTAATCTGACGTACAATATCATACTGTCTGATTGATAAATTAACGGAAAAAAACAAATTCATTCCTTATCCTTAAACATCCCTATGAATTTAACGATCGTGTTACTTAAGAAGTTGGAAAACTATTACGATGTCTACGATGGTGTGGAGGCAGTCCAACTGATAATAATCTGGTACTGAGTGTAGTATTGGAATCAAAGAGAAAAACATTGAAGGAGTTTGGAGGCAAGAGGAAATCGAATAGTCGTGCTAACCAGAAATTATTGTGGAAATAAAATGTGGACACCTTTGTAATTAAAAATGAGGCGAGAGAGGTCACTAGAATCGAAATAGAGGTTATGAAATGATGGAGATAAAGAAACGATACAGACATATAGGACGTGATAGACTGAAATAATAGAGAACCAAGAAGGCAGAGAAGAAATGGAAAAGAAGAAGATAATAATGGATATAATGGACTGAAAAGTATCTGGGCTGGATAAAATTTCAGCAGAAATGGTGAAGCTACTGGAAATTGTTAACAGAGTCGGGACAGAAGATTGGGAAGTTGATCTGATAGAGCCTATATTTAAAAGTGGGGACAGCAGCCCAACTGATAATACATATGTTTATATTTTTTTTTGTGCTGATACTTTAGAAAAGTTGAAAGTGATGTGGTGCAAGTATGTGGTTGTTTACAATTGGTACAAGGACTTTAGTGGTAGTAGAGAAGTAGTTGAAGATGAACCTTGTTTAGGAAAACTTTCCACATATCACCCAACGATGAAAACATTGCCAAAATAAAAAATCTGGTACTGAGTGTAGTATTGAAATCAAAGAGAAAAATATGGGAGGAGACAAGACAAGATAAAGACAAGGAGACAAGATAAAATGGAATAAGTCGTGCTAACTAGAAATTATTCTTGAATATGCTGAAGAAGATGAGGAAAAATAAAAATTTTAACACCTTTGTAATTAAAAATGAGGCGAGAGAGGTCACTAGAATCGAAATAGAGGTCGTGAAATGATGGAGAAAAAGAAACGATACAGACATATAGGACGTGATAGACTGAAATAATAGAGAACTAAGAAGGCAGAGAAGAAATGGAAAAGAAGAAAATAATAATGGATATAATGAACGGAAAAGTACCTGGGATGGATAAAATTACAGCAGAAATGGTGAAGCTACTGGAAATTGTTAACAGAGCCTGGACAGAAGATTGGAAAATTGATTTGATGGACCCTAGTGGGGACAGCAAAGACGGCAGAAACTGCAGTGGAATAACGTTGTTGAGTACAATACTAAAGTTATCTGACAAAATTATAGAAAAATATCTTAGGAGAGAAATAGAACCGACCTTGCCACACGCCCAAAGTGGGTTCCGAAAGAGAAGGAGCACCCATGACCATATATTCACTCTGAAAGAAATCATAAACAAAACAGTGACTATAAATATAACTGTCTATTTAGCATTTATGGATTCAGAAAAAGCGTTTGACGGATTGCCAAAGAAGAAGGATGTTCTAAATAAAATAAATGTAAAAAGAAAACTGATGAAGGTTAGCAAGTGTTTATACACTACGACCAGAAGACCAGAATCAGTGTAATAAGTTAATCGGCAGGGAGGACGTTTGCGCCCCATCTGGTTCATTATCTGCATGAATGAAATAATCAATCCGAAAAGATTAATTTTTTTAAAAAATTGTTGTGTTTTCGTGTAGAGTTTCATCCAACTAGTCTAACAGTTAATTCTTCTTTTTATCGTGCCATTTTCAAACGAAAGTTGGCGACCATCATGATTACCTTCATACTATCCACAGCAACTCTAAATAACTGGTTCGATGTACAGTTGAACCATTCTCGCAAATTTTGCAACCATGACATTCTTGGTTTTCGAACGCTTCTTTTCCTGTCCATTTTTTCCTGTAGAATCAAGCTCAATAGTTCGTAACGATTTCCTCTCGTTACATGATCGAAATATTCCAATTAACGTGTCTTTATGGTTGCTATTAGATTTCTTTCTTCTTTTCTTTCTTCTTATTATTAGATTTCTTTCTTCGCTATCTGCTCTTGCACAAAGACATAGACCTCCCAGAGACCTTCCATCTATTTTGTCCCCTCATTACTCCAGTTCTCTTTTTGAATTCCTCCGATCCTCTTCCTACTTTCCTTTGATATAATCCATCTCTGTTATCTTTAAACTCCCCTTTCCTTTAAAATTTTCACCTACTCCCTTCTCTTAATTAAGCTATTCCATGTATTACATTTGGCTGTTCCTTTATTTACGGTATACTGCCTTTTAACGTTTGAGATCCATTGGAATATGGAATACACTCTATATTTCATATTACTTTCATTATACACTTTATATACAATATTAACTATATTTAATTTTCATTAGGTCTTATATATACACTCTTTATTATGCATACACTCTTTATTATGCATACACTCTTTATGGGCTGCCAAATAGCCTCAGTTGCTGACGCGGCCCTAAACTGAAAATTCAAAGAAATTCAAAGATTTTTTTCGATGAATATTCTACGTAAGATATCTGTATTTGTGACTTTCTCCCCCGAAAATATTCGTAGTATTCTTGCGAATAGCCATATTTCGAGTCTTTTGATCATCCAAGGTTCGAGTCTTTTGATCATCCAAGGTTCGAGTCTTTTGATCATGAATTTATTGAGGATGGTCGCGGTAAAGGAGAATTTAGTATATGTAACAGAATCATTCGGACTTCAATTCATTTTCTATTCATCTGCAACAGAAGAAAGATTTCATCTTGTAGACTGGTTTGCGAGCTGTTCCAATTCGATTAAGGGCATATCTGACCTCTTCTCTTCTATTGTTATGCCTAATTTTAGTCTAAGATGCGGCAGCGGATTCTTGCAAGTATCTGTTTCTTTTTGTCGGGTAACCTACGATACGAATAAAAATTAGCCGCGATTACCTTTAATTAAACATATTGTAATTAATTTATTTTAATGAATCACAGCTATATTTTTTTAAGTAAATTAAACGACATTTGAAAGAAAATGATGTTGAGAATTAAAGAAAAATGGTTACCAGCTCTCAGTCAGCCGCAACCTCAAGGTTGCCAAGTTTAACCAGTTAAATTATTAAACTTTATTGATTGTTAAATAGATTAATTAATTTTCCTTTAAATAAAGATAATTATTACAAAGAATTAAAATTAATTAGAAAGGTATTTGAAGTGAATGGTTATTATAAGAACATTGTAGATAAATTAATTAGAAAACATAAGTTCAGAAAATTTTCGAATTTTCAAAAGGATCAGAACATAAAGAAATTTATGGTAATACCATTGATTCCCAGTTAACAAGAGGACTAGACAAAATTTTGAAAAAAGTGGACATTAAGGTTGTGTACAAACCATATAATAAATTAAAAGCAGTTCTGGGTAATCCAAAGGATAAAGTAGAGCAACATGAAAAGTCAGGGATTTACGAAATTAGTTGTCAAGACTGTGATCGAAGGTATATTGGGCAAACAAAAAAATCCATATTGACAAGATATAAAGAACCTATTGCCCACATTAGATATGGGAGAAATAAAAAATCTTGTGTTGCCCAACAGGCAATAAAACATGACCACAGTATAGATATTAGTATTTTAAGACTAATTAAAAGTGTTAATAATAATATGGCTTTGGATGCATATGAAAGCATTCAAATAGAAAAATGTAAGAAAATCATGAACCGAGATAAAGGACCTATCCCGTTCAGTTAACTTTATAAATTATTAATGTAATGCTTAGTAAACTTCACGGTTCATGATTTTTATACGTTTCGTTAAGTAGGGTTTTTCATATAATTAGAACATAGTTTAGTTTTAGACTTAGATTAAATCATCTCCTGATGATGGTTAGCGAAACGTGCATCGAGAAGTTCAAAAAAAGTGATTTGGTGTCTAGTGGTAAATCTCTTCAAGTTTAGTAAATCTGTTTATAACAAATAAATTTGTATTATTTAATTTTGATATAAAATTAATGACATTAATTATGCCTTAGTCGTTATTAACTAGATATAATTAAATAAATAATTGTAAATTCTATTTGAGTTACAATTTTTTTTATATTTCAGAAAACATGACGTTTGTAGGTCTTAAAATGTTAACCATATGGAGTTAATGAATTTATTATTGAGAACATCTCCATAAATATGATTTTTATGAAGAAAATGGAAAGGACCTTTTTTGTAAGAATTTATTTATTTTTTCCTGCAAAATTGCTCCTATATCTTTTTCTCAAATCCGCATACTTTAAGAGATACTTAAAAAAAATACGATTTTATAACATGCCAATTTTATAAAAGTTTATAGCATGCCAATTTTTAGAATCTTTTTCGGGCGTTGCGGCATAAAAATGTTTGGTGTTGTTTTTCTTAATCTTGTTTTTTATCATTTTATCTATGATGCTTGGCTGGAACTATATTCACAAATTAAGTTCAAGAATCACAAATCAGTTAAAGAACGAAAATATTAATATTATCTCTGTTAATAAGAATAATCTTACATGGATGTTAAACAATAACAAAGAAAGAGCAAAATTTTGTGACAAATCTGGAGTATACGAAATTAAATGTAATATGTGTGACGCTATTTATATAGGCCAAACGGGCCGATCGCTCAATGATAGGCTAAAAGAACATAAATATTCAATTTTACACAATCAGAGAAAGACGGGCTTTGCCGAACATTGTATAGACCAGAACCATTTTTTTAACATTAATAATACCAAATTAATACATAGCTGCAATAAAAGCAGGCTGTTAAATTACCTGGAAATTTTCGAAATTAAAAAAGCCATATACGACGGCAAAAACTTAACAAACACCCAGCTAGACTTCGGAAATACTCCAATTATTGATAGTGTAATAAATTTAACGAGATGAAAAAACCGACTTCCATTAGACAGCACTTTGAAACTTTAGTTTAGTTTATACATAACTCTCTTTGAGAATGGTCGCGAGGCCGAAACATGTTAGAGAATATCTTGAATATATTGTGAAACAAATACCAAGTGTTTTAATTATTATCATTGTTACTATGTTTCACCAAGAGCCAAACGCGCAATCAATCAAAACTATAATAAGTAATGTCTGAATTATTGTGGCGTGTTCATATATTTTTTCTCCTTTATTTGGGTTTTTTCGCCACTGTCTAAAACTCAAAAAATATCAAAAATACCTGCTCTTATTTAAAGAAAGAATCACTGGGTAAAAAACAAAAAAACAAAAGGAGACAAATTTCTCAGTGATTCTTTTTGGTAATAAATTTGCCTAACGAACAAAATTTTAAAGATATAAAAATGTTTGTAAAAAAAAATTACAAACTTTTAACGTTAACGTTTCGGAGGGTAATCTCCCCCCGTTTTCAAAACTAAACTAAAAAATAAATTATATTAATTGGTAATATATAAAGTAAATATATTTTTTTGTATATGTCAACGATACTTACATTGACAACAATAGATTTTCATGACAGTGACATACTACCAAAATATATATATATATATGTAATGTTTACTGTATGATTGTTTATTGTACTGCTTGTGTATTCAAATATTTAAATGTTTTTAATTGTATTCTTTAGAATCGGGAACCATATTGAATTTAAAGTTATTTTTATTTAAATTAATTATAGCGGTTTCTTTAATCTCTGTATTTTGTTACCGATTCTTTTAATACCGTTTTGGAATTATTCCAATTGATTTTATAACCCGATTCCCATGCGTGTTGGCAAATTCTAGATTTATTAAAAACGCCCTTTCTAAGAAGGTTTTTTTATGCTCTTTTACTCTAACATCTCACGGTCTAGATGTCTCACCTATATAGAATTTGCCACATTCGCAGGGAATTTTATAAACCACATTTTTGGTATTTTGTTGAATATTGTTTGGTTTAGTCTTTGTTAATAGAGATCTAAGAGTATTTTTTGTTTTAAATGTCGTTCTTATGTTGTATTTATTTCCTACTCTTTTAATTGTATCAGAAATACCTCGGATGTAAGGGATTGTGAGGTTGATTGTATGAGAGTTATTATTATTGTTATTAATAATGTGTCTGTTTTGTCTGGTATCAAAAGTTTTAAACGATTTATCTAAAAAATTTTTTGGGTAATTGTTTTTTATTAAAATGTCTTTTATGTGATTTGTTTCTTTTTGTAGTGTATCACTGTCGGTACAAACAAGTTTTGCTCTGTCATATAAACTTTGAATTACTCCTATTTTCACCAATTTTTAGTGATTTGAAAAGAAATTGAGATACCTATCTGTGTTTGTCGATTTTCTGTAAACTGTAGTCTCTAATTTGTTGTTTTGTTTTATTATTAAAGTGTCGCGGAATGGCAATTTATTCTCCCTCTCCATCTCTAAAGTAAACTTAATTGTAGGCTCTCGAGAATTTATATCTTGTAAAAAAATATTTAGATCGTCAATGCTATGTTGCCATATAGCAAAAATATCATCAACGTACCTAAGCCATATTAATGGCTTTTTAAGAGATTTATTTAATATGTCATTCTCGAGTTCCTCCATAAAGATATTACTCATCAAAGGAGAAAGAGAAGAACCCATTGCCATTCCGAAATTTTGTTGATAATAATCATTTTCTAATTGAAAATATGTGGTTTTTAAGCACAGAGTTAATAATTCCAAAATTGTATTTATGATTAGTTTAGTGCGGTTTTTTAATGTTGTGTCATGTTCTAATCTCTTTCTAACTATTAAAAGTGATTTATCAACTGGTACATTAGTAAATAAACTCACCACGTCAAAACTAACCATTAAATTTTGGTTTGTAATTTTAATGTTCGAAATTTTATCTAAAAAATCTGAAGTATTTTTAATATATGAATTTATTCTACTCGAAAGTGGATTTAAAATGTTTAATAAAAATTTTGCTAGTTTATAACATGGGGAATCTATACTACTAACTATAGGACGAAGTGGTATATTAGTTTTGTGTATTTTTGGTAGACCATATTCGCGGTATTTCTGACACAATTAAAAAAGTAGGAAATAAATACAACATAAGAACGACATTTAAAACAAAAGATACTCTTAGATCTCTATTAACAAAGACTAAACCAAACAATATACAACAAAATACCAAAAATGTGGTTTATAAAATTCTCTGCGAATGTGGCAAATTCTATATAGGTGAGACATCTAGACCGTTAGATGTTAGAGTAAAAGAGATAAAAACCTTCTTAGAAAGGGCAATTTTAATAAATCTAGAATTTGCCAACACGCATGGGAATCGGGTCATAAAATCAATTGGAATAATTCCAAAACGGTATTAAAAGAATCGGTAACAAAATACAGAAGATTAAAAGAAACGGCTATAATTAATTTAAATAAAAATAACTGTATTGCTATGCCTTTGGTAGATTTAAATTCAATATGGTTCCCGATTCTAAAAAATACAATTAAAAACATTTAAATATTTGATTTCACAATCAGTACAATAAACAATCACATAGTAAACATTATCTATATATATTTTTTGGTAGTATGTCACTGTCATGAAAATCTATTGTTGTCAATGTAAGTATCGTTGACATATACAAAAAAATATATTTACTTTCACTCGTTACTTTATTACAAATTAATATAATTTATTTTTTAGTTTAGTTTTGAAAACGGGGGGAGATTTTTTTATAACATTTTTGTATCTTTAAAATTTTGTTCGTTAGGCAAATTTATTACAAAAAAGAATCACTGAGAAATTTGTCTCCGTTTGGTTTTTTGTTTTTTACCCAGTGATTCTTTCTCTAAATAAGAACAGGTATTTTTGATATTTTTTGAGTTTTAGATAGTGGTGAAAAACCCAAATAAAGGAGAAAACAATCTAATAATACTTATATAATATCATATTTTTCATTAAAAAAACAAATCGTGGTGTTACATTTTCATTATAGTTGCTAATTATGCATCCGGAATTGGTAACAATGGTGTCGCTAGGCGCCCACTGACATATGCATCGTAAATTTTGACATTGTTGAGTGTATACGTACTCAGAACTAGTGATACGAGGATACGTATTAAAATAACAGTCTAATCCGAATATTAAATTAATACGTAATACGTACTAATCCGACTTTTCAACATCAAAAATCGCACTAGTACGTAATAGTATTAATGCGTCGATATCTGCTTCTTTCCGTTTAGTAATACGGATGAAAAGGATATCGCGACATCTATGTTAAGCGAATTCCGAAAAACCAAAACTATTACGAATTAATTAATACGTATTGTATATCGACGGTAAGTGATACGGACATATATGGTGCAGCCGTAATAAAAGGTAAAAAGGTAAAGTGTTGGTAAGGGTTAGAAGCGCATCAGCAACTAGGCTATTTAGCGACTGGACCTACAGCTTAACGTGGGTTCCGAACCACGGTCATCAGCTTCCGACAAACCCAGGCCAGCACCCCCCTCGGGCTATGAACCCTTTGGTTATGTGCCTAGCCCCTACCAATAATTCTATCAGGAAACCTATCGACTGGCGAGTGAGCGACGTAGAACACTTCTCAGAAGGCATCCGGCCTTACCCAGCCTTTAACTGGCGTGACTGAGGGGTAATTCATAGTCGGATTTTACACTCTTACCTAGAAAGAATCACAAACATTTAGGAAGTAAACAGACAGAAGAAAGAAAGAAAAACAACTATCCGAGCGCTGGAATCGAACCAACTACCGCTTTAGTGCGGTTTTGGCACAGCAGCGGCAGGGCGCTGCTCTTACCGTCCACACCAACGCGACCGGCCCGTAATAAAATAAACTAACCTAATAGAACGTTTACTAGTAGTGGGGATTTTATTGATAATTTTTGACCATCCACTTGGTTCTTTTCTGCAAAGAATGGAAAAATTATATCAAAGTTTTCGAAAATAAACTTTAACAAAAAATTAAAAATATTTTTAATGTTTTGTTAAACTGTTGTAAAACTTTTTATTCATTGATTTCGTTATAAAATAATAAATTGAAACAAGATACTCGAAAAAATATAAAAAATGGTTTGCGGCTGCAGCGTCTACTCTACCTTCCTATACGAAATATGACTAATATCCGTATCGGTGCTAAATATTCCGATTGATTTCATTCGCGAAGTTATTTTGTCCCTCCCCCTAATAAGAATTATTACGAATCTTTCCGACTTTGCATTCCGAGCAACATATATGGCGGATAATAATACGTAATACTAATGCGGATGATAATCCGACTATTTTATTAATCCGTGTCCGTATCATCCAAATATCAAAATCATCCGACTATTTACAACACTACTCAGAACGTTTTGTCATACGGGTGCTATTTTTGTTGTTTAGTGACTTGAAAATTTCATCTCAGTCAAAAAATGTTTTTTTTTTCTTTATTTGGGTTTTTCGCCACGATCTAAAACTCAAAAAATATCAAAATATCTATTCTTATGTAAATAAAGAAACACTGGGTAAAAACAAAAAACCAAACGAAGACAAATTTCTCAGTGACTGAGGCCAAACCTTCTTAGAAAGAGTTATTTTAATAAATCTAGAATTTGTCAGCACGCATGGGAATCGGGTCATAAAATCAATTGGAATAATTCCAAAATGGTATTAAAAGAATCGGCAACAAAATACAGAAGATTAAAAGAAACCGCTATAATTAATTTAAATAAAAATAAATGTATTGCTATGCCTTCGGTAGATTTAAATTCAATATGGTTCCCGATTCTTAAGAATACAATTAAAAACATTTAAGAATTTCAATAAACAATTACAATCACACGGTAAACCTCACCTATATATATTTTTTTGGTAGTACGTCACTGTCATTAAAAACTAATTGGCAATGTAAGTATCATTGACATACACAAAAAATATATTTACTTTCTATCCTTTAATAATTTATAGAAATTAATATACTTTATTTTTAGGTTTGTTTTGAAAACGGGAGTATAGTTTTGAAAACGGAAGAATATTTCCCGAAACGTTAACGTTAAAAGTTTATACATTTTTTTAGAACATTTCTATATATTTTTAAAATTTTGTTCGTTAGACAAATTTATTACAAAAAAGAATCACTGAGAAATTTGTCTCCGTTTGGTTTTTTGTTTTTACCTAGTGATTCTTTATTTACATAAGAACAAATATATTGATATTTTTTGAGTTCTAGATCGTGAAAACCCCAAATAAAGAATATATATATATATATATATATATATATATATATATATATATATATATATATATATATATATATATATATATATATATATATATATATATATATATATATATATGTGACCTACAAAGTTCGTTGTGCCGTCAAACTCAAGTTTGCCTATATAAACCGCGCATTGCGGGAACAATTTAGGCAAAGCCCGAAATTATTTTATATATCGGAGTTTGCCTGGAGTATAATACGGCAATCTTAGGTTTGTCGAATGTGTGTTAGAACACGAAACAAAAAACATTCGAATATTGAAGAAAAAGTACATCATATTAATAATAATACAAAATATACCATAATATATGCGTAGTTTACAACACAAATTATTTATTAGCACATGATGTAGAATGGTGGCATTTTGAATTACAGAGTAAGTTTCCTCTCTTACGTCTACATCAGTTAGTTGTACATTTTTTAGTACAATTGCATTTTAAAAACCCCTGACTTCCAAACACACAGTTCCGACTGCTAACCTCTCGAAGCGATAATTCCTTGCTTGGATCATCATTGATTTTTATAAAGCTTTCTTTACAACTGTGAATCTGATTTCTTGAATACAGAGAACTAATCGTCCCTTGCCTAGTGCCTATTTGATAAAAACCGTCGTCTGTCTTTTTCATCACGACGCCAACTACGTTACGAGCATCTGCTTTGTTTCTGTCTAAATTTGGAACTGGCACTGTAACTGATTCTCCGACTTGGATTTTCGGGAATTTTGTTTCTGATAATTGTTTCATTTTTTCTTCTGCTTGGAACTTCAACCCGCTATAAGCAATATCCTTATTCGTTTTTATAGATATCTTTTGCGCACAACACAGACACACAACTCTTGATCTATAACCTTCTTCCACATTGCTAGTGCTTTGAGTACAAGTGACGTGAACACTCTCGTCACAGTTTCTGCACTTATGTGCACCCGATGTTTCCATTTCGCAAATAATGCATATTGACGTTGCAGATCTCAAATCGACTAGAGAGTCGGTTGCGTTGGTGATTTCAGTATCCCCGGTCCCCAAGCTAAATGAATTTTCACGTTCGTCAGTACCCACTGTAACAAGTGCTTCTTCCAGGTCTTCTTCAGTTTTCAATACCGTTTTAATCGAGTCCGGTAAAGACTGAATTCCAATATGGGCTTTTCTTCCTAAAAATTAACAACAAACGGTGCAGCTACGTCTTTTTAAACATTAAAATATGCTTACCGAACATTGCCTTAACAGGAGTTTGTCGTATCCCGCTGTGATATGCATTGTTTTTTTGCAACTGGCAGAAACGTAGGCCCTCACTCCAGCGTTTGGTTTTATTATTTTTCATCCAACAGAATAACATATTTTTAACATCCTGATTTGACCGCTCAACACTTCCTTGACTTTGGGAGTGCCTCGGTTTACCATGAACAAAAGACAGCTATGGCCATAACATTTTTAACTCTTCAACAACACTATTTGCAAATTCACGTCCATTATCAGATTATAGCACACCCAAAATACAAAAAATATCTATTAAAGTATATGCTACCTCTTCTGCAGTTTTTGTCTTTAGCGGTCGTAGAATAAGGTATTTTGAGAGAGGATCTTGATAATTGAGGATGTATTTGAAGTCCCCATCATGGCAGGTCTGCATATGAATAAGGTCGACTGGTCCTCGCGAATTCACTTCTCTAAATAGTAGAGGTTTTACGGTTATTCCCTTTTTCAGATGTTTCTTTTTCTTGTGACAAGCCTCACAAAGTTCTAAATAAAATACTATACTTTCTCGAATCACATTTGCATATTTCTCACCTAATGCTTTAATCATAATGTCCCTTCCGGCATGCCCACATTCTTTGTGTACTATGTGTATTATTCCAAACAACTCTTCGTTTGAAACAAAGTATCTTACATCAGTCGCTTCCTCAGTCAGTGGAGTAATTAACTTCTTAACATCCCCAACCCGAGGTATATCGTAGCGCCTAAGACGTCTATATTGTGGTGTTGATTTCTTGGGAGCCTTTTTAGCATTTTCCACTTCTTTAATTATTTCTCCATATCACTCCTGTGATTCAATATAAAATGAATTAATTGGTTTCTTAACGCCTGCTAGTTTTTCCATAAATTTAATTCTCATTTCACCATCACTCACAGTTTCTTTAGTTAGACCGATGACTTCACTTTCGCTCATTTTCTTACAAAATTCACTTGAAATCAATAATTCGCGCAAAACTAATACAAGCTAGACATCCGGACTAATACTGGTTACTTGTAGCGTAAACAGCATAAATGCGCATGCGTCGTTTTTATAACAAGTCATAACTCGTACGGACGAATCAGAACAATGGCTTGGAATTGTTTCGGACTTTGCCTGCTACACATTTGACAAACCTAAGATTGCCGTACTACACAGTAGGCAAACTCCGATATATAAAATAATTTCGGGTTTTGCCTAAATCGTTCCCGCGCGTTCCAATGCGCGGTTTACCTAGGCAAACTTAAGTTAGACGGCACAACGAACTTTGCCGGTAACATATATATGAACACGCCACAATCATTCAGACATTACTTTAAAAATGGAACTAACTCGCGAGCATTTTCGTGCGTTGATTTACTATTTCGACATGGATTATCTTAACAGTGCATCGATCAACTCATTTCGACGGTTGGCGATTAAGCACCATCTAAAACCACTCTATATCATTGGTTTAGTGAATTCAATCGTGGCCGTCGTTCTCTCACGGACGAATGTAAAGATGTAAAGAAGAAGTATCAGAAATAATCAATACTGTGCGCGAACTGTAAAAGTAAGATCTCCATGTGACATGCCGTGAGATTGCGGTATCCCTGGGTGTTAGCGTGACAAGCATACACAAGACTTTACATGAACGTTTAACCGTGAAAAAGATTTATGCAGATTAGATTCGATAAATTGACAATCTATAATATATATATATATATATATATATATATATATATATATATATATATATATATATATATATATATATATATATATATATATATATATATATATATATATATATATATATATATATATATATATATATATATATATATATATATATATATATATATATTTATTTATATATATATATATATATATATAGATATAAATTGACAATTGACAATATATATAAATATATAGATATAAGGTGCGTATAGACCCGGTTGGATCACGCAAAGCATCCTGACTTATTTTCGAGTGTTCTTTCTAATCCTCTACACCACTCTCATCCTTTCTCAGTGGATTCTCTTTCTCTCCTCCGTCCACTTTGTTCCTGATCTCCTCGAAACTTCGCTCTGTGATGCGGCGTTCCACATATGTATTTTGTGTCTGTACGTTCTTCTATCCTTAATCTCTGTCGGACCTATTTGTGCCTTTCCCAGATCAGCTCTGACTTGTGCGATCCATGGTACTGTTGACTTGACTCCTTGTATCTACGTAAGAATTCTGTTGGTGAGTCTTGTCGGTGGGAGTCTACTGATATGTCCATAGAATTTCAACCTTCTTTTCCTTATGTCCGCCGCTACGTTCGACATTCTCTCTGTGGTCTTTCTAGAATGTAGTCTGTATCCTTCCTCTGTCAGTTTTGGGCCGAGAATTTTCCTCATAATTTTGCGTTCTTCTTTTAGTATGTTTTCTATGCCGTTTTTTGTATGGAGTGTAAGTATCTCGCTTGCGTATAGTACCTCTGGTTTGATTACTGTGTTGTAGTGTCTTATTTTTGCGTGTGTGGATAGGCATTTCTTATTGTAGATATTGTGTGTCTTGCCGTATGCCCTCTTCATATTCTGCAATCGAGTCTTCTGTGCTATCTTCTCTCCTCCTGTGGGTTCGAGGATCTCGCCCAGGTATTTGAAGTGAGTAACCCTATTTATTTTGCCGTATTTGGTGTTCAAATTTTGGACATTTCATTTTGAGCAGAAGAATTCGGTTTTTTTAAAGGATATTTGTAGGCCAACTTTCTCTGCACATTCCTTGAGGACTTCGATCTGTTTGGTTGCCCTTTTTTCATTGTCTGCGAGTATGGCTGGGTCGTCCGCGAAGGCTCGGCATGATATTTCTATGTTGTTTTTGGTTCGTCCGAGTCCTATTGGTTTCCAGTGTCCTTGATTTTTTAGTTCCTTTTCCCATTCCCTTATGACTTTGTGCAGAACCAGGTTGAAGAGGAGTGGGGATAGCCCATCTCCTTGGCGTACCCCGGTTTTAATCAGGAACGGTTCGGAAATTTCTCCCATAAATTTCACTTTAGAGATTGTGTCGGTCAGTGTCTGCTTGATCAACCGTAGTGTTTTGGAGTCGAGTCCTTGTTCTTCTAGGATGTTGAACAAAGATTTTCGGTCAATGCAGTCGTATGCTTTCTTGAAGTCAACAAACGTGCAGATGATTGGGACGTTCCTGATAGCTTTGTATTTCAGTATTATTTTTAAGTTAAAGATTTGTTCAGTGCATGAGCGACCAGGGCGAAAGCCTGCCTGGTACTCACCAATTTTGTGTTCTAGTTGTTCCTGTGTTCTCTGAAGAAGGCATGCAGAGAAGATTTTGTAAGTGACTTGAAGCAAGGAGATTCCTCTGTAGTTGTTCACATCTGTTCTGTCTCCTTTCTTGTGCAGCGGGTGCTCTGTTTGCCAGATGTTCGTGATAATTTGCGTGAGTTTGGTCCGAGGCTTTTCAATAGTTCCGCGGTGATACCATCTTCGCCGGATGTCCTGTTATTCTTCAGTTTTTGTATGTGCCTGTGAATTTCTTCCTGTGTTAGTGGTGGTGATTCCGAGTGGATATAGACACAATTTTCCTTGGGGAACCTTGTGTCGCGTTCAGGGCAATTGAGGAGATCAGAGAAATAGTCTGCCAGTTCCTGACAATTCTCCTGATTGTTTAGCGCTAATCTCCCATTCCGCTTTCTAAAGCAAAGATTTTGTAGTGTGTACCCACGGACTTCTCTTGCGAAAGTCCTATAAAAATCTCTCGTGTTATAATTGCGGAAATTCTCCTCTATAGAATCTAGTTGTTCCTTCATGAACTTCCTCTTAGTTTGTCTAATAACTTTGGTGGTCTGTTTTCTAGTCTCGTTAAAAAGCTGTTGGCTTTCTGGGGATATATATATATATATATATATATATATATATATATATATATATATATATATATATATATATATATATATATATATATATATATATATATATATGAGCCCGAAAGTAATTGGTTTTTCAAAATAAGCCAAACCCAACAAAATTTGTTCGTGAAAGAAGCACTTCGAAGCAAATGGCCGCCTGTTTTTTTGAGATAAATGAGATAAATGGACATGTGGTTACAGTGTCACTAAAGAATCGTAGAAAGGTCAATTCTGAATATACACAACCATTGGTTTGCAACAAGTCTTCGAAGAAATAAAAAAACCAGCGACGCAGGATCATTCTTCAGCATGACAACGCGAGCTCTCATACATCGGATCGAACAACTCAATATTTGACCGGTCAAAACATCGAATTAATAGGCCGTCCTGATTTCGTACCCAGTTATTTCTTTTTGTGAATAAACTACGCGATCAACGATTTTCGACGCCATAATACGTGGTTGGTGCGTTCAAAATGCACGTTTTGGAAATACCTCAATTGAAATTGAAAAAGTTCTGCGAACATTGATTCAAACATATGCAGAAGTGTATCGGTGATAAATACTTGTTTTTATTTATTACTAGCAGAACCCGGTGTATATATATTTACCAGTGTATATATATTTATATATTTTATATACCCGTGTATATATTTTTATATTTATATACCCCTTTGTGGATCAGACCTTGACGTGGTAAAGGGGTTTGAGTAGGGCAATGAAGCTTTGAGCTATGCCGTCTGGAGTCTATGCTCCTGGGAGGGTCACCCTGGCGGACAGGTCAGAGCGGAGGCCTCAGACTAACATGATCCAAAATCTGCCAACCCGCATTGGACCAGCGTGGCAGATTACGGTCCATACCTTCAACATGGTATTTCAGTATGTTGAAATATGACAGTACAACCTCAAACACGGCCCTCATTCCCCGGAGGCCAAGGGGCAACTACCTACGGCAGCGGGAAGACCTGCCCCAAGGCAGAGGGTGCTAAGAATCACCGGGTTAGATCAGGCTGCCATTGGACTTTTGACATTGCAACGTTAAATATACGGACTATGAAAACAGAGGCCCGATTGCAAGAACTGTTAATCGAACTTGACAACATACATTGGGATATTATTGGGCTCTGTGAAACACGAAGGAAGGGTGAAGAGTTAATCAAACTGGAACCAACTGGACACGTACTCTACACTCGAGGTACGGAAAATGGCCGATGTGGCGGAATAGGATTCCTCATCAATCGAAAGCTGAAAGACAGTGTGGTAAAATTTGAAAGTACATCCGACCGATTAGCCCAATGCGTCATTCAGCTGAATAAAAAGTTTAGGCTTCAAATCGTCCAAGCTTATGCACCAACTATAAGCCATAAAGATGAGGAAATTGAGGAATTTTATGATGATGTGGCCCAGCTTTTATACAAGGAGAAATGTAGGTACAAAATCCTGATGGGTGATTTTAATGCCAGAATTGGAACAACAAGAACAGACGAAAATGCAACTGGCCAATATGGAACTGGTGAGCGAGACAATAGAGGTGACAGATTAGTTGATTTTGCTGAAGGACAAGAACTATATATTATGAATTCATTCTATAAGAAAAATATCAGCAGAAAATGGACATGGAAAAGTCCATCTGGGCTCACAAGCGAAATTGACTACATCATGACCAACGATAAAACAATATTTACCAATTGTACTGTCCTTAACAATTTTAATGTTGGAAGTGACCACCGAATTGTACGAGCAAGGGTTCGGATTGACTGTCGAAAAGAGCGCGAAAAAATGGTAAGATCAAAGAAGGGCAAGGTGGATTCTGGAAAACTGCTGGAGAGAGGAAGCGATTTTGAGATTGCTTTGTCAAACCGGTTTGCTGCGTTACAAGATCCAGATGAGGTGGAAATATCAGTTCAATATGAAGAAATCGCCAACAATGTACTTCAAACGGCTGCTTCAATAGCACCAGAAGAAAAATGTCTCAAACAAACAAAAATCTCCAGTGAGACCATTGATTTAATGAAGAAACGGCGAGCAATGAGAAATGCAGGTAGTCCTTTTGGCAGGGTCGAGTACACTGAGCTCTGCAAAACTATAAGAAAACGTATCAGAGAGGACACGCGCCGATTCAATATGCAGCTAGTGCAAAAAACCCTGGAAGAAAACAAAGGAATTAACAAAGCTAAACAGAAGCTGAGAAACAAAAGAACGCAAATATATGCTTTAAAGCGTGAGGATGGCACAGTGTGCAGGGCGCGTACCCAAATGTTAGAGATTGTCAGAAGGTTTTATTCCCAGTTATATGAAGATCAGAGCCAGTCAGGGACAGCACTACCCACGGAAGAACAATATATAATACCAGATATCCTAGTGGAGGAAGTAACAAATGCTATAGAATTGATGAAGAACGGCAAGGCTCCAGGAAAGGATAGTGTAACTGTCGAAATGCTAAAAGCTGGTGGTCGGACGTTACATAAAACACTGGCAAAATTATACTCAAAATGCCTCAAAGAACAAAAAGTACCTGACTTATGGAAAAATGCAGAAGTGATCCTTTTACATAAAAAAGGAGCACAGGAAGATTTAAAGAACTACCGTCCAATAAGCCTCCTATCAGTGATGTACAAAGTTTTCACTAAGATAATTTCTAAAAGAATATTAAAAAAACTGAATGACGCACAACCAAGAGAACAAGCAGGATTCAGAAGTGGATTCAGTACAATGGATCACATCCAGGTTGCACAGCAGGTCATAGAAAGGCACAACGAATACACCATGCCACTGTGCTTGGCTTTTATCGACTACGAAAAAGCATTTGATTCCATCTCAAAGCATGCGATAATGGATGCACTGCTTAGCCAAGGTGTAGAGAGAGCCTATGTAAACCTATTAGAATCGATATATGATGGAGCTACAGCCACAATTCACCTTGATGATCTTGAAGTGGGAATTAATATAGAACGATGTGTACGGCAGGGTGACGCAATATCGCCTATTCTTTTCTCGGCTGGCCTTGAAGAAGTATTCCGTAAACTGGATTGGGAACAGGATGGGGTAAAGATCAATGGTGCAAACTTAAACCATCTTAGATTTGCAGATGATATTATTCTCATTTCACAAGACCCAGAGGAGCTGCAAAGACGCATACAAGAACTGCAAAGGGCTGGCGAACCATTTGGCTTGAAAATAAACCTGAAAAAGAGTCAGGTTATGTTCAATAACTTCGCTCAAGACAGAAGAATTTCAGTTTTAGGAAGGGATTTAGAGATTGTGGACAGCTTTGTATATCTTGGGCAGAGGATTTCCATGGAGGGGAATACCGCCCGGGAGGTGGAACGGCGTGTTAAATGTGGCTGGCAGGCATTTGGTAGGCTCAACATAGTGTTTAAGAGCAGACTCCCACTTTGCCCGAAAAGAAAAGTATTCGATCAGTGCGTTCTACCCGTTATGACATACAGAAGTGAAACCTGGACACTCACATCGCAATCAATTCAAAAACTTCGGGTGGCACAGAGGGGAATGGAAAGATGTATGCTTGGCATTACAAGACGAGACAGAAAGTCCTGCGCATGGATCAGGGAACAAACAAAAGTCTGTGACATCATTGGAAGAGTAAAACAGTTGAAATGGAGATGGGCAGGCCATATAGCGAGGCGATGGGACGACAGATGGACCAAGGCAATCCTGGAGTGGATACCGCTTGATCGCAAACGTCCGCGAAGAAGACCGAAAGCACGATGGACTGATGACATCGTTAAGTATATTGGACCCGAGTGGCAGAGGAAAGCCCAGGACCGTGAAGGTTGGAAGCATGCTGAAGAGGCCTTCATCCTGCAGTGGATCGATACGGGCTGATGATGATGATGATGATATATTTATATATAGCCAGAGTATATATATTTACCTTTATATATCTAAAATTAATGGTATGTATGTAATGTGCAATCTATAAAGCGTTATAGAAAATTGTGGAAAAATTAAAGATTACTCATATTGATAACATTCTACTATTTTTATTGGTATAAATTCATGATAAATTATATACATTTTTCTTATTACTAATACTCGTGAACGAACAATATTTTATACTACTCCATTTGATATATAATGAAACCAATTTAAAGTAATTCAAACTTACCATACTAACATCTAGCGTAACGCAAGTGGATAAAGAATACGTTTGGTTTTCTTATTCGGTAAATAGCTGTACAGAGTTTTTGGAGTTCCTACTTTGGAGCAAGCAACATATAGTTGACTTTTCGATGGTTAACAAACCTAGATCGTTCGATTACATGTCGAGGGCTCTGTCCAGTTAAGCTACTCCCCCTATACAAAATTTCCTTTCACTTTTATCAATTCAACGTTTATCTTTATCTATTTTTTTTCAGTTTTATCTATATCCATTGAATCACATTGTCTATCGTACGGTAGCATTTTTAAATTTTAATACTGTAAGCAGGGAAAGATGTAGTTAAGATGTAGAAGTTGATGCACTACAGCCCTATCTAGTGGTGAGGTACAACAAAGTGGATGTTCCGAAAATATTCACCGGGTTCAAATACCTATGCATACCAATTTTCATAGTGATGGGTTACGGTGTAGAAGTTGATGTCCTGTAGCGCAATCTAATGGCAAGTCACAACAACTTTTACTTGTGCTTACTTGTACTTAGATGTGCCAACTTTCATGGTGATCGGTCAGACGGTGTCGGAGTTTATCGATCTCATATAAACCAACATCCATTTATATATATATATATATATATATATATATATATATATATATATATATATGTTCGGAAACGTTCCCGGGGTCAGTAATATTAGAATTATTAGATTGTCGGATAGAACCGCGTTTTAGATTTGTAAAATGTCGACGTTTCGTTCGATTTATCTTTACAACAGAAAGAAATATATCCAGTTTCCTTAGGCTAGTGAAGGATAATATTCTACAAGAGTAACATGATGTCTATAAGATTCCTTGTTCTGCCTGCTCCCAATCATATATCGGGCAAACCAATAGACGTATCCAAAATAGCATATACGAGCATTCTCTCGCTGTCCGAAAATCGGATCTCTCCTCGACTTTATCAGACAGAAGATCATATCCAAACGGGTCACAAAATAGATTTCGACAAGGCAAAGTAATCGCACCTAAATATATACCTACAAATCCCGCATAATTCGTGAAGCAATTAACCGAAACTCCACACTCACCTATTAGCGCCCCACACACAACCTCACCTATTAATACAGAGGTGCACGTTCTTTTCTATTTGTGAACTCTGGGGAGTAGGCAGATTCAGGCCCCGGAGTAAATCAACTAGATTCTCCTGAAAATGGCTTCAAAGTGGTTACAAATCTAAAACGTGGTTCTACCGGAGAACCTAGTAATTCCAATATATATATATATATATATATATATATATATATATATATATATATATATATATATATATATATATATATATATATATATATATATATATATATATGAAAAACAGAAATTTTTCATCCGTACTTCTACGTAGCTCTGCTCGTCTCAAATCAGTCGCCGTCACCATGCCGAGACAAGTACCTCCCAGGACCAGTTTCTAGCCTCACAGCCGTCATCAGCTGGGCTCGAGCTCAACGCAGTGAGACAGCTCAAACGAAACGAACAGAGCAAGACCAAGTCAACTGGTCATATCTATATATACACATCTATATATATATATATATATATATATATATATATATATATATATATATATATATATATATATATATATATATATATATATATATCTATATATATATATATATATATATATATATATATATATATATATATATATATATATATATATATATATAATATATTTATTATTATTCACATATGCGCCCTGGTGGACCACGCGAAGTACAGTTAGAGGCGTTTATTGTTGTTAGCCTTCCTTTGTGCTCATACTAATTTCATTCTTTCGCTATGAGCTTTTTTCCTTTCGTCAGACCAAGTTGTTTCAGTCATCCAAATTTTTATCTCTGGCCAACCTTCCAAACGTTAACTTTGTGTTTGAAACAGCCTCTATCCTGAATTTCACTTTGTGTAATATTTGTTGATCTTAGGTCCTCTTTAATTGCAGCAATCCATTTAATTATTTCTACTTTAGCTCTACTCCTATTTTCATAAAATTCGACTGTTTGTCTAGTTAGTCTACTCGGATTCATCCGTTTTATGTGTCCGTAAAACTTAAGTCTTCTTTTTTCATATCGCTATGTATATCTGTGTATTGTTTGATTTCTTGGTTTTCTCGAAGTCGGTATGTTGTGCTATTTATTTGTTTCGGGCCTAAGATTTTTCTTATGATTTTTCTTTCCTTCTTTTCAATGTCCTCGATGTCTCTCTTTCTATTCAAAATAAGCGTTTCTGCCCCATATAGACATTCTGGCTTAATAACTGTATTGTAACACTTTGTGTTGGTTGTTTGACAGGGAAGGAGCCCCACCTATCCCTTTAACTGGATGACATATGTTTCGTCTCTCGAGGTTCAGACTCTTCAGGGCGCCGACATATACCATACATAGTTGACACTCAGCTACTGCTGTCTCACTGGACGCAGTCCAAGAAAATCTAACACTACATATATATATATATATATATATATATATATATATATATATATATATATACAAAAATAGCAGCATCGTATATGGATAAGTAGACTTTTAATGAAAATTAAAAATACAGAAAGTAATTAAGAACCATTCAATATTGAAAACGATAAACTTGACGTCAAATATGGTAAATATCTTTAATCTGATTGTATTGGTTTTAAAATTTCAATATTTGAAAAACCGGATATTCCCCAGTTAACAAAAGTGTCCCCACTCTCCAACCAATCCATATTGTATGGTGGCATCCGACGATTTTTATTTCAGACATAGCACATCAATATGCAAAATAAAAAAATGTCTACGGGGTAGCTCGAAATAGTGTATCGCACAAACGTATTGTAATAAGCATTGAAAGTGATGAAAATTTTCTTAATTAATTTTTGATCGGCAGGTTTTTATTACAGAGGCTTCTATTTCCCAAAAACATTAAACAGTTTTACTTTGTTTTTTCTGTTCGTTTTATAGTTATCTTGTTGGTTCTCTGCAGAGTTTGGGTTAATTAGAAACTGATAAATTTTGATATAGGTTTGATTCATATCACATTCAGATACAATACAGTAACGTTGAAAATTGGATAGTACTTTGGATCATGACCACAATTTTATTTTTAGAAAAAATATAATTTCGCCTAGTTTATTTAATTCTCAACTGGTATGGCGACGTCTTTAGCTTATTAAGGTATAATAATTCATGGGTGACCCACGAATATAATATAATTATAAAAAAATATATTCAAGTGTTTCTGCTTTATATTTTCGTCGAATTGTTTAGATATATATTTATATTAAAGAACTCTAAAAATAGAAAAATTAAAATATTTTACTCTCTAATGTAATATATAGGAAATGTTTTTTTTATATTTTTTCTTTATTTGGGTTTTTCGACACGATCTAAAACTCAAAAAATATCAAAAATATCTGTTCTTATGTAAATAAAGAATCACTGGGTAAAAACAAAAAACCCAACGGAGACAAATTTCTCAGTGATTCTTTTTTGTAATAAATTTGCCTCGCGTACAAAATTTTAATAATATAAAAATGTTCTAAAAAAATATAGAAACTTTTAACGGCAAATTTATTATATAAGAACAGATATTTTTGATATTTTTTGAATTTTAGATCGTGGCGAAAAACCCAAAAAAAATATGAACACGCCACAATCATTCAGACATTAACCGAAATTGATGTTTCCGGCTGTTTTTCGTACCTCTTTACCGTAACTGATGCGAGTCATTCTCGTTAACAAGCACGGTTTCGTCCTTGTGCCTCTAATATCAAGCCCCGACCAGTTTTTTTTTTCGAAAAACACGCGTATTGTATTTACCAAACTGTGTTTCTTCATGGTAAGATAATGTACAAGAAGGTATTCCAATCCTAAAAGAGAGGATGGGAAATATGCCAAGCGGTGGCGCCATCTTACGTGCATCCAAGGCATCAATTTCAATTTTTATGACGTTCCGACTTAACGGTTTAGGGTTCAAATCCTTACCATAGTTTTTAATTGAAAAAGCCTGCAATAATTCTAATCATATAATTTATTCAGGCAATATAAAAAAGAGTGGTTTTAGTTGAGTTTCGCAATATGCACTTCGAGAGCTGGAAACGACGATATTCTGATTACCTGGTTGTACTGTTATATCATTAGTAAAGACCGGATTATATGCAACCAAAAACCTTAAGAATATGTGCATATATATGCACATATTTTTTTTAATTTATGCAGGATATATGCGAAAAATCCATAAATATGCAGTGAATATGCAACTAAATTTTGATTTCCTAAATTACATTTTCATTTAATTAGGTGATTGAGTATTCAATAAAGATAAATTCAAGTTATAATATAATATACTTTATTAATTCAGTTAACACCTAATACAATGTTTTATATGAAACTTATACTAAATATTAATATTAACTCGAAAAATTATAAAACGCACCAGTTATAATGTGTGCTTCAAGGTTCTGAACTAGAAAATTGTGGCGTCTATCACTAAGGAAATGTTTATACAAAGAAAATGATCTTTCTACATCTACTGATGTTATAGGGCAAAATTTTAATTTCGGAACTAAGGCAGGCTCGATAGCTAAATTATTTACAGTTTTCCCTGAAATTATGTCTACGACCTGCCTTAAAATCTTGAAACCTGTGTTTTTTCCTGTTTCTTTTGCAATTTTCTACACATGTCTCTATTATATCCATCGACTCTGGTAAACTTGTACACAATTCCTCTAGTTGCAAAATACTGTCTGCTATAAATACATAGTTACACTTAATATGCATTAACTGTTGTTCCACTACAGTACTTTGAAATATTTAGAGAAGTGAGTGTGTGAGATTAAGTGTCCTTATTAAGATTAAGATTAAGTCCTTCAATTTTTGAAAATTATCTGTATAAAATAATGCCGCACGAATCCAGGTGCCCCATCTGGTCACGACAGGTTCAGGTGGTAATGGTACTCCGGGCAAATTCTCTTTGTAAAACTGCACTCTCAATGGGGCCTTTATGAATATCTTTTTGACATTTGCTATTAGGTCATTGACCAACGGAAAAGAAACTCTAATAGTTTCCGTAACCCTATTTAATCCATGAGCTAGACAAGTTACATGAATCAAATTTTCATTAAATATTTTTAAATTCTTTCCTGCCTTTATCATATACGGCGCAGCATCGGACAACAGGACAAGAATTTTATCTGTAGGAACTAAGTTCGGCAAAAAGAAATGTGTTAAGGTTTCTTGAATAAAACGTGTAACTGTAAGATTGTTTGTTTTTTCCACTTCTTTTACGGCTATAAGGTAAGCTTTTCCAGGTTCTTCTTCTGTGAGTTTTCCGATCATTAAATTAAATATGTAACGACTACACGAATCAGTTGTTTCGTCGACAACAATATACATATAGTTACCTCCAATTTCTTTTTTTTATTTCATCTATCACGGTACCAAATACCTTTCCAACGACGTTTTTTCTTAATGTTGATTCATCTGGAGCATTAAATCTTGTATATTTTTGCAGAAAGGTCTTAACTTGCGGGTTGGTTAACTTGTTTAAAGGAATATTAGCAGCCAAGAACGTTTTACATAGATCTACGTTAAATTCTGACTGATCATGGTTTCCGTTTTTAAAAATCTCAAATGACTGCTTCAGCGTTGACTGTATGGGCCCAGACTTCTTCATGTTTCTAACCTTAGCTACGTGAGACGGCGTCTTAATATGTCGGTCTATTTGAAATTTGTTTGAGCAGGAAACAATTTTTGAACAAGATTTGCAAAAAACCTGGTCGCCGTCCAAAGCAAGTTCTGGGTAAGGCTTAATCCAAGAAGTACATAGTATTTTCGACATAATCACTGTTTTCACTTTCACTTTGTTTGCACTTACTGCACAATAATAACTGCGACTACAACAAACGACAACCTGAATAATACTGACAAACAGCAAAGTTTACAGAATAAATATAAGTTAAGTCACTAGGCGTCGGTACTTCGAGCAACGAATTTAGACTGGCACCAGTCTGTAAACTTTGCAAACAGTAACAAATATGAGAAAATAAATAAAAATAGAAATTTTTATACTTATTTTATTTTATTACCCCATTAGGGAAAACCCAATCTGCAGACCGGGACCGCCCAGACACGGCGCCGTGCGACCATAAAACGTAAGAAAAGAATACAGAAATTCCTAAAATATCCATTTTTCCTTTAAAATCACAAAATATGCAGAATTTGCATATATATGTAAAATGCATAAAATCCGGTCTTTAATCATTACCTAAGAATATCCTTTAAAGCTCTCAAACTGCATACATGCGAACTTCAACTAAAATAGCTCTGAAATGAATATATTCAATTTCTAGTTTTTTGACAAGCATATTGATAATATAATGTTATTGTATTTTTTATATTTTCTGAATAAGTTTGCACACTTTTTCAATTAAAAAACAAATGTGTATGATATACGGCGTACATTTTTTTTATTTTACTAATTATTTAGCCCTAGAAAATGACAAAACAACTTACAACTTAATAATTATCAGAAATTAATAATGGAATAATTTTAATATTATATTTGAACAAAAAAAAATTATAACAATGGTGAGGATTTGAATCCCAAACTGTTAAGTCGGTACGCCATAAAAACTTTATGTTGATGCTACCGATATCTGGATACCAGGTATCCAAAAACGTCGTTCATATTTAATTATAATGTTTGCTCCTAGGTGGCGCAGAACCCACTGGTCGTGTTAACTTTACATCGAAGCTTGGTTCAGGAAAAATTAGTATGCTTGCTTTCTGTGTTCGCGCGTATTACCAAAACAACAATTTGGTTATCAAAGCTGGTCATCTTTATAGGACTGAGTATAATTTATACGACACTAAGTGATAATTTAATAAATAAATAGATAAAAAAGTTTGAAATTACAGGATCAACTCTAAATTTGCCGTCTACGGATCGTCCAAGGTCAAGCAGAGATGCAACAATATTGAACGTGAACGTGTCGGTCAGAGAAAATCCATCTCAATCCGTACAGAAGAGAAATAACCGAATAGTTTTAACACATTAAGAACTCTTCACTGCATTTAATTTTAAAAAAAGAAAAAATAAAAAATATTGTTCATGAGATCCAGTCGATATCCAGACATATGTGCGCAGCAATACTAGTTACAACATTATTATAACTTAAATCGTCTTCTATTAATTATCCTAAAAAAATTAACAACAATAGTGGACACCCTGTATATATTCAATATATCGAGGGCTTTCCAAAATTATTTGCTACTCTTTTATTACTTGCTAATTGTTTCATAATATTACCATGCTCCTGGAGTCTTTCCATCTTTATACTTATGAAGTGCATTGTTTTTCGTATCGACTAACTTTTTTATAACTGTAGTAAACCATCGAGAATTAACTTTCCTAATACTGGAGCGATGGTATCAAATAATGTAATTATTAGATTATTAAAATATAATACTTT
Source organism: Cosmopolites sordidus (assembly GCA_031761425.1). Lineage (NCBI taxonomy): Eukaryota > Metazoa > Arthropoda > Insecta > Coleoptera > Curculionidae > Cosmopolites > Cosmopolites sordidus. Next base: position 32,666 of record JARFXV010001999.1, read on the forward strand.
TAAATTCAGATCACGCTGAAAGAGACTCCCTAAAATGGTGTCAATTGTAATTAATTTATTTTCATTTAATAAATTCATATCCACATTCTTTAGGCATCTCGATTTAATTGTTTTGATTGCCGATTTTTTAATATCATGTTCATGACTACAAAAAACAAACTAATGGATCAGAATGAATTGTTAATAGATTCCGTACCTGTTATGCAAAAATGTATCTCTTCTAATGTTTTAATTAAAACTATTAGTGTGGCAGTTTCTCTGTTATGCGAGTAGGTGAAACAATGTGCTGCTTAAAACCAAAACTTACCGCTCTTCATTTCAATTCATTATCTCTTCCTTTTACCTCTCACAATCATAAACTCTTCATTTTCAAGAACAAATGGAGCTTAGTTGGTATTTTGTACTGCTACCCTACGCAAAGCGCACGAATTTATAAAACAAAAGTCAACTTACTTTTTGATCAATTGCAAGTGTTTTCATGTGAGGTCTCTAGGTTCAGATAAAACTTGAAGAATTTTGTACAATAATTTTCAAACTTTTTCATACGTGAACCATTACCTATGTATTCTCAAATAAAACCTTTCATCAGCGATCGCAAAGTTGAAGAAAATAGTTTAAAACCACCGGTAAAAAATAAGCGACTTTGAAACGACAAACAAGCGCAAAATTACAACTCTTAACTCGCATCCAAGGTTTGAAATTGAGTTAGGAGAACGTGCCGGTAAAAGTTGGTAAACAAAATAAAAACCCTATGTCGGAACATAATACTACAATTATTTTGTTATATCATCCGATAAAATCAAGGAGAAAGAAGTAAAATCGAAGGAAGAGTTCACTAAGGAAAGTTAATATTTCTTTTAGAAGTTACTAACAGGGAATAGGTTTTTGGGGGAAAACAGGGAAAACTATTTGGGAAAAACACACACAGCTTTGGGAAAAAACATTGTACTAAAAATGATCATGAGAAATTCACCAAAAATAATTTTAAGCTTCTAAAACGACCGCAAAAGGGCGTGACGAGCTAAACATTTTTAAAAATAATTTTTTGTGTGTATTTTCGAGTGTTAACCGAGTAAGAAAAATTCTCAGTTATAATTTAGCAAACGTCTCCTACAACTTTGTTTTATGACATTTTATCGTAATTTTACGAACAGGGGTGGGGTGAAGTTTTACCTATTGAGATAAAAAGTCGTCTAATGTCCGCTTGCCTTAATCGATTTTCCTCAATTTTGGATTCATTTAAAAGGCAATTGCTGGGACAATCAGATAATCTGGGAGATACATTATTTAGTTTATAAATGAAACCGCGAGGTGGCGTTACATTCAACAATAGTTTTTTTGAAGTTTTGTTTCTCTGACATGTCAAGAGATATTTCGATTTTTCTGAAAAAAATCAGTTTTAATTTTTACCGTAATATTAAGTTAAAAATTGGTCTTAATATTTAGGTCGCAATCGCAACCGCAACAATTTTATTTAAAAAATAAAATTATCTGTTCAGTATCAATCATCATAAATATTCTAATCCTGACCATCATAATATTTTCTAATTTAATTACATAAGCGGAAAAAATGCCTTTCCCCAATTGTTGCATTTTCTCTTTTGTGATGCTTAAATACTACTTGACAGAATATCGAAATCAGTCATTAATAAATATACCTACTCTTTCTTTTAAACTAAATGAATGGATGAATGAAATTATGCGTTTTCGGGTTTCCAAATAAACGCATGCAATCCTTAGGTACATTACACAAAGAGTGTAAGAAGGGAACCATGGAAACAAACAAAAACAGTCAAATTAACTTGTCAGTTTTGAAATGCATTACATTTTCAACATTGCATCTATTGATTATTAATAATTATTATAATAATATCTAACAATGCCTTTTACGAATAACGAGGCCTATGACATGTTGGCGGTGTATTTCCAATGTTTTGAAAATGCATGTATTGCAGAGCGGCAATATGCAAGTCAATATCCCGAAAGAAGGCATTATTCGAAGAAGGTGTTTACACGTCTAGCAAGACTCTTACGAGAAACAGGAATTGTGCATCCAGATCCAGTCCGCACCAGGTTACGTAATGGAGATAATGTCGTAAATGTTCTGGCTTATGTTGAAACCAACCTCCATTTAAGTATCAGACAAATATCTAAAAAATTAGGTGTTAGCAAGACATCCGTTCATCGAATCTTAAGAGATAACAAGCTGCACCCCTATCATGTTGTCTTACACCAAGCCCTTTTGGATAACGATTTCGACAGACGGTTAGACTATTGTCACTGGTTAAAAAATATGTGTAGTGGAAATAAACAATTCTTAAAACGCATACTATGGACTGATGAAGCTACTTTTAGCACTGATGGAGGCGTTAACTTACATAATATGCACTACTCGGCAGTTGCTAATCTACACTGGATGTTAGAAATCAACCACCAAAATAGATGGAGTGTGAACGTATGGTGTGGTGTTTTGGGAGACAAAATTATTGGTCCCTTTATTTTTAATGGACATTTGAATAGTGAAACATATTTAAATTTTTTACAAAATGGACTGCCAGAACTAATGGAAGATGTTTCGTTGGAAACAAGAAGACAAATGTGGTACCAGCATGATGGATGCCCTGCCCACTTCTCGCAGGTGGTTCGAAACTTCTTGGATGCGTCGTTTCCAAATCGTTGGATAGGACGGAGTAGTTTATTTTCGTGGCCGGCGCGCTTACCGGATTTGACAGTCCTCGATTTTTACTTGTGGGGAAGACTAAAAGACCTTGTTTTTCAAACTCGTCCTACCACACGAGAAAACATGATTGAAAGAATTCAAAATTCAATAACAAGCATTTCAAGAGCGGAAATTGAAGCTGCCGTTTTTAGTACTGGTCGAAAAATAAATCTTTGCATTTCTAAGGATGGAAGGCATTTTGAACATTTAGAAAGGCGTTAAAGTTCAGATTCTGTTAATTATTAGACTGTTGTGCTGTTAATTTTATTTGACTGTTGTTATTATTATTATCTTCGTTGTTGGCCCGTTGGCCTTTAAACACGCTCCAAATTAATATGGCACGAAGAATTTGGACCAGTCCTAAGCCTGGGTAAAGTGTGAAGGAAGGCAAACATTAGGTTCATATTTTTTTAACTTAATGCAGGTAGTAGTGAAATAATAACTGATTTTTTCAGAAAAATCGAAATATCTCTTGACATGTCAGAGATATCGAATTCGGGTTTTCACTGGATTCCATTTGAAAAAACTGAACAAAACTTCAAAAAAACTATTGTTGAATGTAACGCCACCTCGCGGTTTCATTTATAAACTAAATAATTTATCTCCCAGATTATCTGATTGTCCCAGCAATTGCCTTTTAAATGAATCCAAACTGAGGAAAATCGATTAAGGCAAACGGACATTAGACGACTTTTTACCTCAATAGGTAAAACTCCGCCCCCGCCCCTCTATTCGTAAAATTACGACAAAATGTCATAAAACAAAGTTGTAGGAGACAGTTTGTTAATTATAACTGAGAATTTTTCTTACTCGTTTAAGACTTGAAAATACACACAAAAATTATTTTTAAAAATGTTTAGCTCGTCACGCCCTCTTGCGGTCATTTTAGAAGCTTAAAAATATATTTGGTGAATTTCTCATGATCATTTTTAGTACAATTTTGTTTCCCCAAAGCTGTAGGATAAATAGTTTTCAAGATACGGCCGCGATCCATCCTTAATGGGACACCTGGTATATACTAGCTGTACCCTGGTCTGCGTAGATATAAAGGCTATCTGGTTTGCCGCAGTTGTCTATATGAGAAACAATCCGCTTGTAAATCTAAAGCAAACCATTCTAAAGATTGACGTTGAGCTTTATTGATTGTTTTGATTGTTATTGATTGGGAATTGCAGTCTTTAAAATTGAAATGATGTATCGGTCGGGATCATGGGAATTCGAAGAATGAGAACATCTTCACCTTTAAAAGGCCTCATTAAAACCGTTGCTTCCACTACGTTGTTCATCAATTTCTTAACTGCGAGTCGCGTGCCGTTGCAGAGTTTTGGCTGATTAATTTTGGCAATTTTAATATGTGTGGTTGCATCCCTGTCAGATCAAGTGAGTTAAAAAATTCCGTTGGATAATTAACTGCTTCATCTACTTCCACAACGGTGTCTATCGACTTACATGTAATTTCCTTATTTTGAATGCTGGATTGATAACATTATTAAGTTGGTAGATATATTTATTGTTCGCGACAAGAATAGCTTGCTCACTGAGCCAATCGTGAATCCTATAATTAATTTGAATATTAGGAAATATTTTTTCGATGTTACTAAATTACAAACATTATCAGGCAATGATATTCGTCTTGACGTCTTATCGACTGGTAGCTTTCCGTTCCCAAATATAATGCCAGCCCCCAGGCAAGTACGCAACAAAATGTTCATATATATATATATATATATATATATATATATATATATATATATATATATATATATATATATATATATATATATTTATATATATTTCACTCGTTAGTTTATATATTACAAATTAATATAACTTATTTTTTAGTTTAGTTTTGAAAACGGGGGGAGAGGACCCTCCGAAACGTTAAAAGTTTGTAAAAATTTTTATAACATTTTTATATCTTTAAAATTTTGTTTGTTACGCAAATTTATTACAAAAAAGAATCACTGAGAAATTTGTCTCCGTTGCTTTTTTGTTTTTACCCAGTGATTCTTTCTTTACATAAGAACACGTATTTTGATATTTTTTGAGTTTTAGATAGTGGCGAAAAAACCCAAATAAAGGAAATAAATATATATATATATATATATATATATATATATATATATATATATATATATATATATATTTACATATATATATATATATATATATATATATATATATATATATATATATATATATATATATATATATATTGTAGCGCTCAAAAATTCTTGATCGTCTAACTCCAAGAGAGTCCACTCCAAATCTCCAGGTGAGCGGACGTTTTCGCGCCTTACCGTTCCGACAGAGGTACGTAGGTTTGCTGGCCAAGTCATGCTTGGGCCGATTTTTCTAATATTCTTCTAGAGGGTTTTACGACCCGGCAGCAGATAATCCGATCAACAGACAAATGCTATTGAAAGACCACCTATTTCAGAGCCCGACCATTGTGGAGACGTTACTCTTTTTGGGGCCTCATGGCACAGTAACCGGTTAGTCAGATCGAGATTATTTCTGGACCCCCGCATAGGGATACCGGATTGCCCGTAGTCGTACGCAGAGTTTTTGGACACCCAGTACGGGATAGGCAACAAGAAGAACATAAGGAAATAAGGCTAGATAAACACATTATTATTATATTTGCATGTACTGATAAAGATCACAGTTACCATTAATTTTTTTTAATTATATTTTGACTATATTTTCATATACTGATAAAGATCACAATCACCGTTTATTTTTTTGTATTATTTAATTGCCTTCTGACCATGTTTGGTTACCCCCGTCAGAATAAAGGTAATAACCTCAAGTATATAAGTATAGGGATTTAGAGACAAGCTGGGAGAAGGTTTAGAGAACCACCTTCCCTAAACCTTCCTGTGTCCTGATTTGATGGTTTTATTTTTTCCATTTTTTTTTAAATGTGCTTTGTGTCGTTTTTCTCGAGTGCGTTCTTTTTTTTGTAATACATGTGTAAAATCTGTTAAACAGTTTTATTTAAGTTAAACCCCTTCCCGGTTATAGATAAATTAACGAACCGGGTGGCGCTCAATTTAGTATCGCAGCTTCATCCTGTCCTGGACCTGCTTCTAGGTGCTCCCGGCGAACAGCTACCGCCGCTGTGATCTATATTTTCAAATTTTGTTCTCAAATGAGAAAATAATAGGTTACAATATATATATATATATATATATATATATATATATATATATATATATATATATATATATATATATATATATATATATATATATATATATATATATATATATATATATATATATATATATATATATATATATATATATATATGCAATGTCAGATTTCTTTGGACTGCATCCAATTAGACAACAGTAGATTGTATCTCCCTATTCTTGATGACGGAGCATGTGTAGGTACCTTGAAGAGTCTAAACATCAAGAGACGAAACATATGCCCTCCAGTTGAAGGGAGTGTGGACACTCTAATGAATTAGAGTGTCCCGTTCATTCTGTTTCATTGTCCCAGTCATTCTTTTGGAGAAAATTTTTTATTTTGCTATTATCGAAAAACATGCCCTCTATTTCTTTTTAATAAACTCCGCTATACTTGTTTGCTTGCTTGAGGTCACCTGAAGTGTACCTTTTGGCTTTGCCGCGGGGCAATTGCCAGCTCAGTTTATTAGCAGCCCAGAGATTATCTGGCTCTTATATGGCCATATCAGGCCACCGACTATACTTATTGTGGAGTTAATGAAGTGCTATTAGTTATAAAAATTACAAAATAGATAAGTTCAACTATAGCAGTTTATTCTACAACTTCGATACCACTGGAAGTATCCGGCTTCATCCGGCCTGGTTATCGGCGTGGCAATTGATCGAATATTATACGATAAAATTTAGAGTCACAAACAAAGTCACTAATACAGTTCACTGTAATAAAGAAATTCCTTCAACCTGAACCAATTCATACATAAGCCAATTCAAAATCACAAACACAGTCATCGGTTTAATGTTTCGAACATGTTTCTTCAAAATAAACTGAGAATCTAAAAACGGGACATCGAAATACTACTTCACTACTTTCTCTCGATGAAATCCGTTCAAACAAAGTAAAATTATTAAGCTGTTTCAAGATGTGTGTGGATTTAAATGGCGGATGACTCTCGCCTCGTTTCACGAGCTGCGAACACCATGAGAAACGAGGCGGAAGTGAGGTACGCTATAATTAAATACAACATTTTAACTTCCTAGGTTAATGTTAAAGGTCCCCAAAGATTACGTAAACTGCTGTTTTGAACACTTATTTATTAGCTAGGTCATCGCAAGTATCCATATATCTAAGGTAACTATTAATGAAAAGACAAGTTGAAGTAATGGTTTTAATCATATTGACAAACAAAATATTACAGCTATTCAAGATACTTTCGTTTTAAGGTCTCTTTTTTGTAGTCTGGATGCATCTTGTTTTCATGTTTCCGCGCAAGAGGGCATGGGTTGCAGTGTTTCAAAATGGGTAAAAACTTTTTTTTTGTGTTTTAGGGTCAAATAAATCCTCTCTGCGTGGATTCTCTTTCTCTCCTCCGTCCAACCTGTCCCCGATCTCCTCGAAACTTCGCTCTCTGATGCAACGTTCCACATATGTATTTTCTTTCTGTACGTTCTTCTATCATCAATCTCCGTCGGGCACATTTGTGTCCTTCCCAGATCAGCTCTGACTTGTGTGATTCATGGTACTGTTGACTTGACTCATTTTAGGTATGTAAGAATTCTATTGGGGAGTCTTGTCGGGGGAGTCTACTGATATGTCCATAGAATTTCAATCTTCTTTTTCTTATATCTGCCGCTACGTTGGACATTCCCTCTGTGGTATTTCTTGAATGTAGTCTGTATCCTTCCTCTGACCGGTTTGGGCTGAGAATTTTCTTCGTAATTTTGCGTTTTTGTTTTAGTATGTTTTCTATGCCACTTTTTGCGTGGAGTGTAAGTGTCTCGCTTTCGTTTGGTCCCTCTGGTTTGATTACTATGAAGTGAGTGACCCTATTTATCTTGCCGTATTTGGTGTTCAAATTTTGGACATTCTAATTTTGAGCAGAATAACTCGTTTTTTTGAAAGGAGACTTGTAGGCCAACTTCCTCTGCACATTGCTTGAGGACTTCTTTGGTTTCTTGGCTCTTTGGTTTCGTTGCTCTTTTTTCATTATCTGCGAGTATGGTTTGCGATTGTTAGGCATGATATTTCTATGTTGTTTTTGGGTCGTTCGAGTCGTATTGGTTTCCAGCGTCCTTGATTTTTCAGTTCATTTCCCTATTCCCTTATGACTTTGTCCAGGACCAGGTTGGCGTACTCCGGTTTTAGTTAGGAAGGGTTCAGAAAAATTCTCCCATAAATTTCACTTTAGAGGTTGTGTCAGTCAGTGTCAGCTTGATCAGTTGTAGTATTTTGGGGTCGAGTCCTTGTTCTTCTAGGATGTTGAACAGAGATTTTCGGTCGATGCAGTCGTATGCTTTCTAGAAGTCCACGAACGTGAAAATGATTGGAACGTTCCTGATAGCTTTGTATTTCAGTATTGTTTTTAAGTTGGAGATTTGTTCAGTCCATGAGCGAGCAGGATGAACGACTGCTTGGTACGCGCCAATTTTGTGTTCTAGTTATTCATGTGTTCTATGAAAAAGGCATGCTGAGAAGATTATGTAAGCGACTTTTAAGAAAATTCTCTGTAGTTGTTCACATCTGTTATGTCTCCTTTCTTGTGCAGCGGGTGGATAAGAACACATTTCCAATCATCTGGTAATGTTTCCGTTTGAAAGATGTTCGTGATAATTTGCGTGAGTTCCTGCAGTGAATGTGGTCCGCGGTTTTTCAATAGTTCCGCGGTGATACCATCTTCACCGGATGTCCTGTTATTCTTTAGTTTGTGTATGTGCCTGTGGATTTCATCCTGTGGTGGTGGTGGTGATTCTGAGTGGATATAGATACATTTTTCCTTGGGGAATCTAGTGTCGCGTTCGGGGCAATTGAGGCAGTGTGATTTTTTCGGCAATGCACTTTCACATTCCGAGTCCCACCAAGGGTGTTTTGTGTTCGTTTTCAATGGGATCAGCTCCTGTGCTTTTTGTGTAATTTTTCCCATGTATCTGTGGCTGTTCCTTTTCCCATTTTTTCAGTTTTTTCTTGAGAAACGTCTGTAGTTCAACTTAAGATGTGTAAACATTAATTTTACTGTAGTTTTCATATTAATATGTTATTTTGAAAAGTCTAATGTTTTAACAACATAAATTTAAACAAATATTTTAGGAATTGCAACGTGCTACTTTAACCTTTTGAAGAGAACTTGTGTGTTGCAGTGTAATAAGGGAGAGTTTAACATTTCATTGGTTTCATTGCCAACTAATTTATTGAATGGAAATGTATGGTAACTAGGCAGCGTCAGATGTAATTAAGACTATAAACTTTACAGCGCTCTAAAATATTCTGAGTATTTACGTGCGATAAACCTACACTAATGGTGCGTTAAATACCAGAGATTATTCTAGTTAAAGGGTATTTATCATAATTTTAAAACTAATATAAATGATATCAAGTTTTCCCGAAATATTCTAATTAAGATTAAACAAAGCAACTCGTTATCTGAATAAATTAAAAAAAAAATCTCTTTTACTGCAGAACTTCCAGAATTAAATGTAATGAAGTTATCACGAGAGATGCATCGAAGATGGAAAAGCATGGGACAACACAGGTCGATAGGAATTTTTTTTTGGGTTTCTGTTCTAATGCTTGAATTCTGATTCTAGACATCGAAAAACATTTAAATTTCCATTTTTAGCTTTTAAAGTTTGTTTTTGTCTGATTTACGTCGATAAGTAAATGTTGAAGATTTTAATTGATTTTATGAGCAACAGATGGCAGATCAATCCGATAGCAAATTGTATATTATTTGTGAATGACACTGTAGTGAGCGTTTACTTGTCTATCACAGCTGTAACAACCGCCCTTGTGTATTACTAAGTTAGAAAATGGGGTCAAGACAGTGTAAACAGGATGTTGATTAATTCTGTTTTATTTGCGGTGAACTTATTAAAATAAGAAGCAAAAAAATTGCTTTGGTAACAAATTTGAAGCTTTGCGAAGCTTATGTAGCCTATTTTAACCTCAAAATCCGGAATCAAGATAAAAATTGGGTACCTCACTTTGCCTGTGTTAATTGCAAAAATACTTTAGAACGTAAAAAATTAAAATTTAAAATTTTAAAAAATGTCGAACATAATATTCTATTCAATTTATTTAGTTTTAATTATTTATTTTTAATTATTTTATATTATATTATATTATTATTTTTATATTTAATTACTTATTTAGTTTAATTTATTTCATTTATTTAGTCTCTCAATTTTCGTTGAACAAGCGAGCGAGACGGACGTATAGACAGTGTATCATAGGCATAGTGTTAAATACTTGAAGATCTGAAACAAATTAAGCAATAAAAGTGACAGTGAGAGTGAAGGTTCTGAAGGAAGGGAGCGAAGGAAATGAATAAATATTGTATTAATGATAGTATATTAGAGCAAAGGGCAAAAGAAAATGAAAAACAAAAGAAAAAGAATAAAAGAAAACATATCAAAAGAGATATAATAAGAATTGCATCCTGGAACGTAAGAACACTGCTAGCACCTGGGAGAATGGAAGAGATAATAAGAGAGCTCCAGAGATTCAAAATTAGTATAGCGGGCCTGCAAAAGATTAGATGGTGTGGGAAGGGAAAGATTGATAAGGAAAAATATGTAATATGGTATGCAGGAGAAGTAACGCAGGGGCACAAGGGAACAGCTTTTGTTATACATAATAGCTTAAAGGATAGGGTCGTGCAGTTTGACGCAGATGGGGGAAGAATATCTTATATAAGAAGAGAAACGAAACCAAGAGGCTTATCGATAGTTAACGCATACGCCCCCACAGAAAATGACAATGACGAAGAGAAGCAAAAGTTTTACGAGAAACTAGAAGAAATACTAGATAAAACACCAACTAATGACATAAGGACAGTACTGGGGGACTTCAACGCTAAAATTGGAAAGGAACAATGCTACAAGGAAGTAGCGGGTGAACAAACAATTCATAATGAAACGAACAACAATGGCGAGAGGTTATGCAATATGGCGGCGGCTAGTGATATGTTTCTGGCTAGTACAAGATTTAAGCACAAAAATATACATAAAGTAACATGGAACATACCTGGAATTGACAACGGAAACTAGATCGACCATATACTGGTTGCAAGGAAAGGCATGAATGTAATCTACGATACAAGATCCGAGGGGCTAATATCGATTCAGATCACTTTATGGTTATGGCAAAATGTAAAATCAAGGTAAACAAGTACGGAAAAACTGCAAATATAAAAAAGAGATAGAATAGAGACAAGTTTGAACAGGAACAATGGAGAGAGAAGTACAGAAATACGATCAAGCAAAAAATAAATCAAATAAATGAAAGCAACACCATAGAAGAAGACTGGATCGCTATCCTATACATTCTTTTATCGCTATAAAAGGATGTATAACACAGGCAGCAGAAGACACCATATCATATAGGAAAAACAACAGAAAGAAGCAATGGTTCGATGAAGAATGTGAAAATATGATCGAAAACAAAAACAAAGCAAGGAACACATGACTTAAAACCAGAAAACCGGAAGATTATAAGATATATAAAGAAATTAGAAAAGTGAACACAAAGCTGTGTACAATAAAAAAGAATAATTGGATGGGAGAAATAATAAATGAAACTGAAGAAGAAAACAAGAAACGAAATATGAGTGCTATTTTCAAACATGTAAATAAGTGCGAAATAAAGAAAGTAACAGTAGTAATTGAAAATGAGATATGGGAAAAACATTTCAAAGAAATGTACGATGAAAAAAACCATGAAGAGATGACGGGAGGAACAGAACTGGAGAAGGATCTGACAGAATTTGAGAAGGTAAGAGAACCCGAGTACGTGGAAGTTGCTCAAGCGATTAAAAAACTCAAAAATAAAAGAGCTGCGGGATGTGATGAAATGTGCGCAGAACTAATTAAACATGGAGGGGAAGAACTACATCAAAAAATCTACCAACTTATTTTACGGATATAGCGCGAAGAACACATACCTGATGAATGGAAAACAGGCATTATAATACCGATACCAAAAAAGGGTGACTTGCCACAATGCAAAAACTATAGAGGAATTACATTGCTGAATGCGGCATACAAGGTACTTACAAACATAATACAAGAACGACTGGAGATATACACAGAAAAACGTATAGGAAATTATCAATGCGGCTTCAGAAAAGGAAGATCGACAGTATCCAGAGGCTATACATATACTAAAACAAATTACGGAGAAGATATATGAACATAATATGGTAGCACATATAGTTTTTGTCTATTTTAAGCAGGCGTTCGATAAAATCAACAGAGAACAACTCATGGAAGACTTAAAAAAAATCGAAGTTCCAAGAAAGATTAGAAGATTGATAGGTATGACAATGAATGAGTCTGAAGCAAGAATATATACAGAACAAGGAATTACAAATAACATAAAAATCAAAAAAGGGGTTAGACAGGGAGATGCGTTATCGGCACTATTATTCATAATATCATCGGATAGCATAATACAGAGAATTGAAAATATAGGAACATTGAATAAACATATTGTACAGATAGTGGCATACGCGGATGGTGTTGCAATAATTGCTAGAGAGCAAAAAGAGCTAAAGCGCGTAATAAAAATAATTGACCGCGAGTCTAAGAAAAAAGAGCTGGAAATAAGTGAGCAAAAAACAAAGTATATGTACTGCAGCACAAATGAAAGAATACTGAGAAATTTCGAGTGCTGAAGCTATAAATTTGAAGAAGTAAAAACATTTAACTAACTGGGAGAAGAGAAGATACATAAAGGATATAGAGCATTCCATCGCAACAAGAAATTACTGAAAGACAAGAGATTGAGCACAAGGAATAAATTAGGAATATACAAAACAATAATAAGACCAATAGTAACATATGCCTATAAGAGAGATAACAATATGGAAACCAGCACAGAGCAGACCGAGAGGGAGACCCAGGGTCAGATGGAGACAGCAGGTGGAGGAAAATATAAAAACAGTAAACGCAGAGGGATGGATCGCAGACAGGAAGAGATGGAGAAAAATAGTCGAAAAGGCGAAAACTCACCAACAACTATGAAAAGGGTAACAAGAAGAAATGTGGATTGATCCACCACACTAAAAGGATTTGAAGAGTTCCTTAGAAAGGAACAGCTACAATTTTAAATATGAAATGTATTAGCTTATATATAGTCTCTCAATTTAAATATTTGGATGAAATAATCTTGGAAAACGGGTTGAAAAAAGCGGCCAATAAGGGTAGATGTCAAAAAATGGAAACTGCATTGAGACTTACACAAAATATTTACAATAAAAAATGCATATCTAAAAACACAAAACTGAGATACTATAACGCAGTTATTAAGCCAGAATGCCTATATGGCGCAGAAACGCTCATTTTGAATACAAAGAAGGACATCAAGGAGATTGAAAAGAAAGAAAGAAAAATCTTAGCCCCCAAACAAATAAATAGCACAATATACCGACTTTGAGAAAACAAAGAAATCAAACAATACACAGATTTACAGCGATATGAGAAAAAGAAAACTTAAGTTTTACGGACACATAAAACGGATGAATCTGAGTAGGCTAACTAGACAAATAGTTCAATTTTATGAAAATAGGAGTAGAGCTAAAACAGAAATAATTAAATGGATTGCTGCAATTAAAGAGGACCTAAGATCAGCAAATATTACACAAAGTGATATTCAGGATAGAAATTGTTTCAGATACAAGGTTAATGTTTGGGAGGTTGGTCAGAGAGAAAAATGTAGGAAAACCAGAACAACTTGATCTGAAGAATGGAAAAAAGCTCATAGTGAAAAAATGGAAAAGTTTACAATTTTTTTACTAAATTTTTTGTTAGGTCATAAAGATCACATTTACTGAATACGTTTGAATTTGGTGACCCTTCATACGCTTCATACATAGAAGTCCAAAGGATTTAATTCTGGGCTGTTGGGAGACCACAATTCTTTGGATCAAAACATGTCGACGTTGTTCGACGACCAATTGTGAACCAAATGACTTGTGTGGCCGAGTGCACCATCCTCCTGGAAAACATATGGCTTACCATACTACACAGTTTTCATCCACAGCTTTACTACATTTATTAGAACAGACTAATAAACTTATTTTGTGACATTTTCCCCTTTGTTAAAGAAATCCGGTCATCACCCTCACTGGACACAACACTTGCACATGAACATTCATCGGAAATTTTCTTCTGGAAATAATGGGAACATATTTAGGGACATGAGCGAGCCAGTAATCATTCCTTCGATCGATTTTCGCATCGACAGTAAATTTTTCTTCGAAAGAAAAAAATCTCAGGTTTCCGGCAGCATTGTTTCTTAAGGAACACCAAAGCAGTTTACAGCGTTCAACTAGCTTTGTCTTGGCAGCTTCGGAAAGCATCTGCCTAACCTTAATTGTGTAAGACCTGTAGCGGAGGTCCTCCTCAACCATTGTACGCATAGTTTTTTCACTTATACCGACAACTGAAGATAATTTTCAGATCGACTGCTCTGGATCCTCAAAAATCAGCTCCAGAGCCCGTTGAATGATGTCGAGCGTCCTGACAATGCGCTCCTTCGAGTAAGTTTTCCTTGTCGGTGTTCCAAGACCTTCGTTGGACTTCTCAGGCTCATTATACTTTGCGACGACATCACAGGCAAAGCGCGAATACTTTCTATAATCACAGCTCTTTAGTTACAGTCCGCACTTGGTTTCAATACTGCGAATGTTTCGAGGTTATGACAGTTTAGTACATTCGTCAAGCTATTTGGATGCCAATCGTGACATCTACAAGTGGTATAGAACGGCGGGAAATTTGGACATCCATGGCGTTCAGCATCATTGGCGGTTGTACGGCCACGTTTGAATTGAACATACCAATCAATTATGATTTTCCTTGGGCAGGGTTTGGGTAATATTTATCAAAACATTGTTTTGCTTCAACGGTATTTTTTCTTCATCAAAAAGCAGTATTTAATTAACACACGATTTTTTTTCCTCAACTGTATTAACAAAAACTATACATTAATAACTACACATCTCCCGGTTAATAAAGTAAAAATTCTATTGGGTCATTTCAACGCCCAATTAGGGAAAGAAAGAAGGTACAAAAAAACAATCGGCAGTTTCCCCGTTCATAAATGGACCAACCATAGTCGCAGAAGATTGGTTGAACTATCTTCGCTGTTTAATTTAAAAATAATGTCAACCCATTTTAAGAAGAAAATAACAAAACAAAAGACCTGGAGATGCTCAAACACCAACGTGGGTGAATTTTAAATTGACCATGTTGCCATTTCGTACCCCAATTATAAAGAGATTTTGAATGTTGAAGTTAGGAAAGGAGCTAACATGGTCACGGATCACTACTTGACTAGAATCAAACTTAGCTTAAAACCTCGAAATCTTATTCAAAAGAGACTACTAATCCCAAAGTTGGACCCTACGACAATAAAACCAACCCTAACAGAAGAGTTTGATAAACAACCAACACAGTACTGGCAAAGACTGAAACAAAAAAATATTAAAACATCCCTAAACATGTCTTGGTCCCTTTACTAAAACGTAGAAAACATGCTTGGTGGGATCAAGTGTGCAAGCAAGCAGTATTAACCCGAAATAAACCAATCAAATAGTGGAACAGTCAAAAAACAGAAAGAAACTATAACATCTTTTTGGAAGAAAGAAAATAAACATTGAGGATAATTAGACAAACTAAAAGAAAATATGAAAACAATCAACCTATGAAAATAGAAAAACATTTCCAAAAAAATAACACCCAAAATTTATACAAAATATTTAAAACTTAACCAAGGCTATCAACCCCAAAGTCTTTGCTTCCGAAAGGAAAACGGACAATGAGCTCTAAATAATCAAGATAATTGCAAAGAACTCGCCAAATATTTTGAACAACTACTAAACTATCCTGAGCCCTTAAACAGATTACCAACACTAAACCCTAAACAAACAAACCCAGATACATTACCACCAAATAAAGATGAAATAATTAGGCAAATCAAACGACTTAAAAATAACAAGGCTTCTGGTGAAGATGGTATCACTACTGAACTTTTAAAATCAGCTGGTCCAGATACAATCAAGGAAATAACCAAAATTCTACAAGAAGTTTGGCGAATCGAACGGATTCCGGACGATTGGAAAGATGCTCTAATCCATCGACTACATAAGAAAGGAAATAAAATGGATGTAAACAACTACAAAGAAAAATCTCTTCTCCCAGTTTGTTACAAAATTCTATCTCAATGTCTACTAGATAGAGCACAGCGACAGTTAGAACCTAAAATTGGTGAATATCAAGCAGGTTTTTGACCGGACAGATCCTGCCCGGAACAGATCCTGAATCTAAAGTTCATCCTAAGATATCAAAAACTACACAATACAAATCTCGTCTGTACATTTGTGGTTTTCAAAAAACATATAATTCTATTGACCGTGGATCTTTATTCACAATCTTGAAATAACGAGGGCTAGATCTGAAAAGGCTGGCAATTATTAAAGCAACACTAATTAATACAAGGTCGAAAGTTAAATTTATAGGAGGCATTTAGGAACCTTTCGAAAAACGTAAAACTGGAGTGAGATAAGGTGATGGACTCTCGCCACTCTTATTTAACTGTGTTCTAGAAAAAGTAATACAGGAGTGGCGTGTAAAAAATCAGTCCTGAATATTGACCAGCCTTTTAAACTGGGGAGAACCAACATCAAAATAGGTTGTCTGGCGTTTGCTGATGATCTAGCAATTTTAGCTCAAGATATATTAACGGCACAAAAACAAATCGAAATCCAAAAAGAAACAGCAGAAAAGGGAAAACTCCAAATTTCATTTGAAAAGAAAGAATACATGACCTGCAACAGATTAAAATACTATTTCTAAAAACAAAATATGGTAACGTCAGACGAGCCTCTCAATTTAAATATTTGGGTGAAATAATCATGAAAAACGGGTTGGAAAAAGCGGCCAATAAAGGTAGATGTCAAAAAATGGGAACTACATTGAGACTTTTACAAAAACATTTACAATAAAAAATGGATATCTAAGAACACAAAACTGAGACTCTACAACACAGTTATTAAGCCAGCATGCCTATATGGCGCAGAAAAGCTCATTTTGAATAGAAAGAAGGACATCAATGATATTGAAAAGAAAGAAAGAAAAACAATAAGAAAAATCTTAGGCCCCAAACAAATAAATAGCACAATATACCGACTTCGAAAAAACCAAGAAATCAAACAATACACAGATATACATACCGATATGAGAAAAAGAAGACTTAAGTTTTCCGGACACATAAAACGGATGAATCCGAGTAGGCTAACTAGACAAATAGTCGAATTTTATGGAAATAGGAGAGAATAGAGCTAAAATAGAAACAATTAAATGAATTGCTGCAAATAAAGAGGATCTAAGATCAGCAAATATTACGTAAGGTGATATTCAGGGTAGAAACTCTTTCAGACACAAGGTTAATGTTTGGGAGGTTGGCCAGAGAGAAAAATGTAGAAAAACCAGAACAACTTGGTTATTATTCACCAGCCAAATTAGGTACACACAATTTACACAGACAATTTTATTACTTATAAAATACAGAACGAATATACAAAAAATCTGGACCATATCATGTTGTATGGTGTTTATATTCCTCGTATATACACATTTGTACTACAAATTGGTATTCCCATAGCTAGTATAAAAATAAATCGATGTCACCGCAAAATATGAATTGATTGGAATAGGGGCACTCTTTTGTGAACTGGGGAATGCCCATTTTCACAAAAATTGGAATTTTATACCGATATAGACAGATATATCTTTTATTCGGCCTAATGATCTGTGGCTGCGATATTTGATGCTTTTTAATTATTTTTTTTTGCCATCTGCAAATAGTAATCAAAATTGCACAATATACAATATTAATAAATTCTCTGCTGTCAATTAATAGCAGATAATTTTTACTTCTTGCAATTCTGAACGCATACTCCATGGAGTGCTCTATCCGTTCATTTAGTTACCACCATAACATAATAAATATACCATACAGCTATTTAAAGAAAACTATTGATAATAAAAGTAAAAGATCGAAAACCCAATCAATGGATAAGAGAGCATGGAGAGTGAAAGGTTTCATGACATTGGGCAGGACAAGGCATATAGAATAATATAGTGGTGTAATCATTATACGGAGACCTCGAGGAAAGCGAAAAAGCCACACTGTTGTGAGTGTCTTTTTAGTGGTATTTTTGAGGAGGACTTTTTCATACTTGAACCTGACGCGTAGCTTGATTTTGTAGTTCTTTACCACCATTCATATATCTCGCAAATGCTGGTTAACGGAGAGTATGGGATATTTCTAAATCCTCTGGAAGTTTCCAAGTGCTACGACCATCGACGACCTTATTTTCCCCTACTTTCAAATCACGTCTCCCTCTCGAAACTTTTTGAACAAGAGATGGGAGGTACGGATTGATATAGCACCTTCCCCATCTACTTCGCAAATCTCACGAACGACGTCAGTCGCTTTGAGGCCTTTTTTAAAATAAGGCCTTAAAATTGCTATAATTTCACGACTTATTCAACTGATTTTAATATTTTTGTCAAAAATCGTCGATTGAATATTTCGCTGTGTACTGAAAAAGGAACGTTTGTTAAAGTTCTGAAAAAAAAAATCTGATTAAACCTCTGATGAGTGAGGTATTATCCTTTATTTATAAACATGCGACAAAAACTGAAATGCTTTTGTTACAGTCTAGTAATATATGTCGTTAAAATAAATATTTTGTTTTAAATAAGTTTTACATGAATTCATTTTTCAAAACGAAATATATTTTTATTTTGGCGGTTTATTTAAAGAATATCTTACAAAACAAAATATTTTTCAGGATTTTTTTCCAAATCTCTATATTTAAATGAATTATTCTTCGTATAATGCAAGAAGACTGTAAAGCTACCTAAAATTTAATATATGGAATTTATTTGGTTATTATCTTTTACTTGATTTACGATGAAAGTTTTTCCGATATTGAACCTTTTTTTTTATTTAGCGAATGTTAAGGTGCACATAATTTATCATGAATCTGATTATTAATCTATTTATATTTCTGTTTAAAAACATACAAAAAAGTGACTATTGTAATTGTTTGTTTAAATATTGTTTCATATTTGCTTCTGCAAACAGATTAAAATTGGTGTAATTGCAAAGAATTATTGCATAGATAGAGGTACGATCGCAGATGCGATAGCACAGCAAAACAGGGAATTTGGTGTGTTGAATAAATACTACTTTTACTTGGAGAACTCGTCGCACAAATTGAAGAAAACTTGAAAAACTATTATGAGAACTCTACTCTTTTACATTTCATTCTTTATAAATGGTTTACTGAATTTGAAGTGGTCGAACCAGTTCTTAAGGCCAGAAACCGGACTCGGGAAACGCTTGCTGATATTTTGGTGGAGGATGAAGCAATGACAAGCACCCACGTCGAATACGGGTCAGTTTTCATTGCTTTTTAATATATATGTGAAAATTTCGGGTCAAAATATTGTTTGCCAATCCCAAATGTTATTCGCTTCGAGTAAAGAGTTCAACAAGAAAGAGTTAACTATTGGACAAGTTTAACATGCGATTTATATAGATATATTTTCCACCATCCGTGAAGATATTAGACTTACTGTATATAGACTATCTTCAGACACATTGAAAATGCCAAGTGTGACCTTCGCGAAACGTTTGCACATTCCCAAAAAACGGAACATAATAAACAATAGGATGTACTCCGAATTAATAGTTTAAATTATGTTTAATTATTAACTAATTAAAATAGTTTAAGTATCCATTACGAACTAACATATAAATGGGAAGATTCCTAAGTTGGGACTTTCTGTAACAGCGTATAAAACTCGATAAAATAAAAAAAAATCTAATCCTATTTTTCAAAAAACTGAAAGATAATAAACTTACCATATTAATTTCGAAAACAATATTCATTCCGGTCTTGCGCTTTGTGCTTAAAGAAAATTACCCAAGAGTCAGTGCATACGCGTCATAGTGGTAAAGGTCTTCCCCCAACCAGCGTGTTTTATGTCATCAATATGTTCTTCCCTTGTATTAACTGGTATTTTAAAAACTATGTTTTTCATGTAATCCCGTAAAAATAAATCACAAGGGTTAAGATCTTGTAATCTAGGAGGGCAGGCAACTGGCCCTCCACGACCTATCCACCGATTAGGAATAGTTATTTCTAAAAATTCCCATACCTTAGGCCTAAAATGAGCTGGCGCTCGATCGTGTAAAAACCATATGTTTTCCCTGACATCCCAAGGCACATTTTCTAGAAGACCGGGAAGATGATTTTGTAAATATTCGAGATAGTTTTCGCCCGTTAAACGATCCGGCGAGATAAAAGACCCAACAACAATATAATATGTTGAAAACTTGTTTTTTGTTACTAAGTAATTCAACTTGCCGTGCTATTTCTCTAGTAATTTTTGTTGGGTATTTCTATACAAGATTCATAATTTGTTTTTTTCATTGGCTGTTTGAGGTACTCTCGGTATTAGCGCGTGTCCTCCACGATATTCCTTCAAATCATCGATTCGTGTTTACAATTTAGTACAACCCGAATAAATCATTTCGACAATGGGTGAAACCGAAAAGGAAAACGTTCAGCAACTAGTTGAGATGCAGCATTGGCATTTTGAAGACACTGTCAATAAATTAACAGCATAAATCAACTAATTCACTATTCTTGTACACGTGGGCCATGTTGTCTTTCCAAAAATTTCGGTAGAAATTCACGTTAAAACTGACAATAAAATACAAAATCAGAAAATAAAAGGAATGCATGATTTACAAAAATACGATGATTCGAAAAAGAATGATTCACATTAGTTGTCTCTTGTCAGTTTTAAATTTGCGACCGATCGACTAAATTTGTTTAAATTATTTTATGGGTCGAATTTGATTTTTTTTTAAATTTATTAAAGATTATAGCGGCCTAATTTTAGAGATATTTAAAAAATTAAATTAGAAAAAGTTTTATACGTTGTTTTATATAAATGTCCCTACTTAGGAATCGCCCTGTATATATCTGTATATATATATATATATATATATATATATATATATATATATATATATATATATATATATATATATATATATATCTGCGACTGGCATACTTTGTTGCCTAACCAATTATTTTAACCATTATTTTAACCATTTAACCATTTTAGCCAAACGTTTTTCTTCGCAAGCAGCAGTGCTTCAGTAGAAGGGACGCCCCCGTTTGCTATTTCCTGGATGTAGTTAAATTAGGATGGTTGCAATAGAGGTCTTGAAATCCAAGAGCGACATAGTAGAACCTTTCGTTCCTCTGAATAAAATCCAGGCATTTACTGTGAAATATTTTGGAAATGGTAAACAATTTTCATATAATATTTTTTACATTTCACTGCATGTGAATAGTGAGCAACCTTTCGGTCTGTCATATCGACACCACCCATAAATTTATTGTATTGAAACAACACATTGTGGTCTTGATATTTCAACAACAGTTTTTGTTTTCCTGTCCCATTTTTGAATGCCATCCTGCGGTTCTTTCCCACAAAACGAGGAATTCATATGTACTATATTATCAGCCCAGTGAACTATTGATATGTTATCTGAACAAGTTGTTACCGTCGATGAACCTCGCTCATTCTTGAGCAGAAATTTACCGTCAACAAGTTTGTCATCAGCACCTTGAAGTCTGTTGGTACGCAGAGTTCCAAAGACAAAAATGTTTGTTTCCTTCAATTATAGTAAAGTAGAAATTATAGTGAACAAATTGTCCATAAAAATCTTATGATTGTTTCCCTCTATGCCCTGACAAAGCCTCATTACTGTATCTCCTATAACTCCCAAACTTGCGGTTGAATCTTTGCTGGCATATTGATACATTTCAAATATGGATACATAACCATTTGCCGAAGCTCGAACCAATACTTTGAAACCCCATTTTTTCGGTTTTGATTTGGTGTATTGCTTTATTTTATGCCGCCCTTTGAAAAGAATCATCATTTCATCTATTGACGTAAATTCTGTCGGATGGGCGGCTTCAGAATCGGTTTTTGACAGAATATCCAGCAAGGAATATATTTTTATAAATGTCCTTGTTGTCAAATTATTTGTAAGATGCAAATATCTCTTGATTCCTTTTGAACGACATTATATTAGCGATAATATCAAAACGAAAACAGATATTTCACGTACGTCCTCATTATATTTATTGTAAAAAATGGTTTTATTTCGCTCACCGATATAGACATATTTTCTTTTCCTGACTGAACTGCGTAAAGATTATTTTCGGAGGCAACCATTTCAAGTAATGCTTCTGGGAATAGTTGTATGAACAATGAATTCGACGTATTCCCATCCATATTTATACGGTTTTGTCCTAAGAATGGAGGAGGATTATGGGAATATTCATTGTTTGTGTATGTCGAAAGAGTCTTCGGCCCAGCAAACATTATTAGAGGTACGTCTTCATCGGCGCTGTCTTCATTTATGTCATTTGAGCAGGATTCTTCTAACAGTAAACTATATTCATTATCTGGCAATTCATATTCTAAAGGTTCTCCATCATCTGAGTCGTCATCAGTAATATCTTTCAAAATCAGAGTCGTTGGGATTAGGTACTGAACTCAAAATATAAACTGACTCTTCTCTTGTAGAATCTAGAAGAAGGTAGGAGAACATGGTTGAAATAATTTTTTAGAAGCAATATTTTTTTCGTTCAAAATTATACATATTTGTTCAAAGTACACAAACGTGGACTTTGGTTATTGTAACTAAAATAAACAATACTCATATTTACTGTAATTCTAGTAATAAAAGACACTACTAGATATGCCTAGACAACGCTTACCATTTTTTAGGTTCGCGCGATTACACACGTATCTGGTCACAATTGAGGCCCGTGGGCACATTGTCACCACAAAAACAAAACTTATTATAACAAAATTTATTAATTTGCAAAGACGTACACATACGTGTCGTTGTCCTTGAAGAGGTTAAGCTACTTTTCAGAAAAGCAAAAACTTTTGCAATCGCACTGATACTTCTCGGAAGAGTGACTACACAGGTCGATATAATTTTTATAACATTGATGAGAATGTTCTTTTTGCATTTTATTTAGGTAGATATTAGGAAACCTTTTCACGGAAATGACATAGCATATGCTATTTTCAAGTACCTGCTTCTCCTTTATATCATAAAAGTTTAAATTTGTTGAAATGCCTCGTATTCTGTCGAAAAAAAAAGATGAAATAAAATGTGATGAATTTTATGACTTAGGATTATATGTTTCTAGTATAAAATCATACGTATTCCCTTCCAAAATCCTATAACAATTATCAATTATTTGCTACATACCTTGTGTTTTCGTAACTCACGATCTTTTTTTTTTGTAAATTCTCTACCGATATTAAAGTTAAACAAAGGATTTGTTTGACATATCCTCGAACATCATATGAAATATTTACATGGTAACCTTGATCATTTTCGAGTTTCTTTTTCGTTCTTATACTGCGGGTGGATATCGAAATAATTGTAAGTGGAATAAGTTCTCGCTCAAATATTGTCATCTGGTGGTATGGTGATGAATCAGAAACGTGATATATATTTTTCATTGACAATTTATATTCTGTGTGTTTGAAAAATGTAAGCTTTAATTCAGTTTTGTTATTTTCCTTGTAAAAAAGTATACATATATAGTAAAAACAGGTTTTAAAAAATAGGTTTCATTGCATTGTGTGTGTAAACAGCCAGTTAGTTGATATATCAAATAGGACAGATTTTACAGCCATTGTTTATATGTCTAGTGTCAATGAGAAGATAAAATTTATCAATAAAACTTTACTGAATATCTTTGATGTTCTAGTCCCCGAATGGGAAAGGAAGGTAAATAAACAGAATATGTCATGGTTTAAATGAAATGAAATGACCAGAATTATAGTTAAATTAAAATATAAAGCATATAAAAAATTCGGGAAAACTTGGGGGCAGGTTACATTGGGATTATTAAATTAAAAAATATACATTCACAAACTTTGACTGGCCAAAATGGAAATAATTCTAGAATAATGTGGAATAACTTATGAAAGCTTAATATTTATACTAAGGCATTTAATTGGACTATTCCAGAAAAACCGAATGAACCAAAATAAAATTAATGACAACTTACTGGAACATTCGAAAAATCAGTCTGGAGTTGACATTGACATTTTAACATGCTCTAGGCAAAACTTGCCTACTTGCCTACTTGATGTTGGGGTTGTGTTTATTTTTCATTCGGTAACGAAAGAGATTCTAAAAGATTGGACTTGATGTTATTGTGTATGAATGGAATGCTAAATTATTGCCATCGACTAAATTATCAAGTCCTGAATCATGTAATGATAAGTACACTTCCTGTACTTTCTAAGAACTTGGAAAAGATAATAAATTTTCAAATTAAGAAGTACTTAAACTAATACAACTTACTACCAAATAATCAATCCGGATTTCGTAACGATTTAGTTGTACAACTTTATTATTAAATATAACAGACGACATTTTTCGGGCACTCTATGTAGATAAAATTTTAGTTATGATATTATTGGATTATACCAAAGCTTTCGATAAAATAAATCATGGTATTTTAATATCTATTTTTTATCATCTGGGCTTTTCTGAGTAATCAATTAAATTATTAGTAGTTACTTAACACGTTCAACACGGTTGATGTCATATGACATCCTGCTGTGCCCTCCCAAGTGACGGGTGATGTCATATGACATCATGTGCAAAAAACAATGATAACAGCATTATTTTGTAATAATATGTCACAATATACCATCCTGATGAAATAATAATAGCACTTATGTCGAATTTCAGAAAAAAAAATTCCCTTCGCCACTGATGATTTACCAAACCTGTAACGTATTGAATAGGTTAAAGAATCAAAAGTAATATGTTGTTACTGATAAAGGAAAATCACGCAGCAAAGAGATTATTAACGGTATACCACAAGGATTAGGGATTGCAATCCCGCAAAACGGGATCACGCATTCCCGCGGGATCCCGCTGTTTTTATTAATCTGCTGGATCCCGCATCTTCAAAGCGCGGACTCGCGGATCCCGCAAATTAAAAATTTGGCGCTAAAACTTTCGCGGCGTAAATCGCGAGTAACACGAGCGCGACGTTACCGTTCCGCACAGCGTGCCACGCCGCCGACTAGTTGTTCATAAAAGGTATTGCGCTGCGCAGCCCGCGCACGTCTTTCTGTATAGCTGACGTGTGTTTTCATATTCACCGTCCGGCGTTTAACGTAAGTACCTAAATTTTAATGTTTTGATTTAGTTGTGTTCTGTGCTATTTTAAAATCAGATTGTGTGTGTCGTAAATAACAATACAATGACGTAATGTTGGGTGAAACATTATAATTTAAAGTAGTTTTTGTTTCTGTTAATAATGTTTTTTGGATATGGTTATCGATGATAGTGAAGCGGATTACTCGTGTGGGGTGTGAGAATGTAGCAGAGCACTGTGTAAAAATTAAATAAATGAACCTAAATCTATACTTACATTAAACTCTATTTATTATTTACAGGTAACGAGTAAACGAATCATGACTAAGTCCATTGAAACTAAAAATCCCGAGAAAGAGAATAAAGGCGACGGTGGTGGCGATATCAGCCAACTTGGAAAAGGCCTGTGGCGTTCAAGAAAAATGACAAAGGTGGCAAATGTCTTCTGTGTGCAGCTGAACCTAAAATTAGTCAACGTTCTACCAAAGGCTTGAAAATACATTTGAAGACTAAACACAATATCGATATCGGTTCTCGAAACGATGACACTGGAGAAGAATCCTTACCAATAATACCAAAGAAGAAACCCAAAACAATGGACAGTTTTCTTATCAAAGAAAACCCCATGGACAAAATGATCTCTAGGATGGTATGTAAAGATGGATTCACCTTAAGTTCCATTTAAGGTTCCACTGTGAATGTGGTTAAGTTCCACTTAACTAATTCTCTAAATCTTAACTAATCTCTCTTAATCTTAACTAATTCGCTAAATACAATACGATCTGTCGTAACAAATTTTTGTAACACAGTTAAAGCTGACATGATTATTGAATTTGAACGTCTCAAGAAAGGAAAACAGACATTTTCACTCACATTTGACGAATGGACGTTACAAAAGAATCATCGATATTTAAATATCAACGTCCACCAGAAAGAAAACCATTTTAGTCTGGGTTTGGTCCGTATACATGGCTCGGCTACCGCAGGATATTGCATTAGCTTGGTGAAAGAACGCCTCACGAGTTTTGGTCTAGACTTAGACACAGATATTATAGTAATTACAACGGACGGCGCTAGTGTGATGGTGAAGATTAGCAGACTTTTGTACACACGGCTTACAACTAGTGGTGGTTCATGCACTGTATAAGAAAAGCAATTATTTAATATCAGAATACCCAGCAGCAGTATTTACGGAGGATCCTGATAATGCTGATAACGATGATATGGACGCCAAAGAACAGGATGTGACTGTAAATATATATTCACTGCCATTTGAAATGATTTCTACAACATATGACGATCTATTGAAGAAAGTACGGAACGTGGTCAAGATTTTTAAACGGTCACAACTAAAAATGACGTCTTACAAAAATATGCGAAGGAACAAGAAGGCCCTAAAAAAGAATTGCCATTGATATTAGACTGCCGTACTCGCCGGAATAGCCTTTTGAATATGTTAGAACGATTCTACAATTTGAAGAATTGTATTGACAAAGCATTAATCGATATTGAAATTGAGTCTGAGATTAAATTCAGCGATAACGACTGGTTCATAATTAAATATCTCATTTGCTAACTTGCAGCCTTTTAAATTAGGAATTGAGGCACTTTGTGGGCGAGAGTCAACGCTTATCACTGCGGACACAACAGTTCGATTTATTTTTGGATAAATTGCAACAACAAAATACGGTGGAGAGTACCCAGTTGTCACTGTCTCTACATAAACGTATTCAAGAACGCGGTACTGATTTAACAGGAGTTTTGATTTATTTGCTAAATCCGAAAAAGCACGACGAAGAAGCTAAAAATATAGATCGTACTTATACATTCTTCATGCCAAGAAAAGCTGCAATACGCCAAGAAAAGTTGCAATACGCCAAGAAATAAAGAAAATAATGGAAAGAGTCGTACTTCAAGACGATGAAACATATGCAGATGACGTCTTGGAAAATACACCTATAGCTGGAACATCTACTACCGATACAGATCCTACTCTAACGCTAAAACTAGAATTAGAAAAACAGCTTCAACAAGAAAAAGAAATATTTAAGAAAAAGCCAGACAACAAGCAAAAGGACTTTGAGAAAATTTTGAAGAAAGAAATGACGTTCTTTGAGTCCGATGTTATCAAAGTAGAGTACCTGACGCTCGCCTATGAATATATCCTGACAGTTCAGACTACTAGCGTAGAAGCCGAGAGAGCGTTTTCAGTATCAGGATATATTTGCAGTTCATTCAGAAGCAGGCTCGGAGATGATACAATAAATGCCATTTGCTTCTTAAGAGCGTATTTTCAAAAGTTATCACCATAGGTTGATATCATAGTAATTTAATAGCATCTAACAGAACGTTGTAATTTGATTATTAGTCATTATATGAATAAGACTGAATTAAAAATATAAAACTGTTGTTAGGAGTAAGGGTAAAATTAAACAAAACTATTAAACTATGCCAAACATTTAAAGATGAATGTAAGAAAATAGATTACTAAATTACTTATACTTAATTAATAGAAAAGAAATAATTTATGTTGCTTAATGTAAGAAATGTTTAATAAAAGTTGATTTTTACACAAAAATCTGTAGTTTCAATTTGATTTTATAACATAATTTCAAAGATGCGGGATGCCGCGGGATCCCTCGCGGGATTGAGTAAACCCGCATATCAATCCCGCGGAATTGAATGAGCTGCGGGATTGCAATCCCTAACAAGGATCTGTACTGGGGCCTCTTCTTTTTATATGTACACATGCAGGATATCTGATTGGGTCAATAACTCTATACAACTGTACGCTGATGATATCCAACTTTTGTATTCTTTTTACCCCAATGATATTGATAAGACTATGAAATCTGTTAGTGATGATTTGGAAGGACTGTGTGAATTTTCAAATATACATCAGCTTGAAATTAACATAGCCCAGTCCTGATTTATGATTTTTTCTAGAATTACATACCCAGTTTTAAATAATTTTCTGTTATAAATGTTATTTTGTATAACTAAAAAGATTATCACTAGACTCGTTTAAATATCACTCTAAAATGAACATCGGATAATGTATCTATCCTCCAGCATCAAACATTAAACAGTATAAAGGGCTAGATTTTGAGAAATAGATTCTTTGGTTTCTTTTTTCGGTTTGTGACGGATGGTGTTTCTTTTTTGATTTGTATTTTTCTGTTTTGTCTCTGTTATTGTTATTGTTTACTCGTTTATTGGTACTATATTTATTAACAAATTGTAAAAATTATAAACAAATTGTAAATACTCGGATGGTTTCACATATAATTTAATTAAAAACAAAAAGTGAAACTGGACCAGATGTTTTTGTTGTTTTATATGTTTTAACTTTCAGTACAATTTTGCTTGTCATTAATAGATGTTTATTTATATTTTTTTCACACAGTTGTAGTAAGAACTCCAAGTACCCGGGTTGTAACCAAGAATACTGGGCTGTCTACTGATGCTCAACGGCGCGTCTGACTATTTCGACTGTTCCCAATATTACTGCTTTTTGCATCCATACTACTGCCCTTTTTGTGATACCTAGTTGTTCGAGGTTCTGTATTAGGGATTTGTGGACTAGACCATTAGCGCTCACCGCAAATGGAAGGATATTAACTCTATCTAGATGTCATATATCCTTGATTTCAAAAGCCAGATCTCTATATTTGTCAATTTTTTCCCTGTATGCTCGGTGTATATTTTCATCTAAAGGTGCAGAGAAGTCAACTATTGTGGCTTGATTATCTTCTTTCCGGTTAGAGCACTAAATCTGGTCTATTTGCTTACACCGTTCTGCCAGTTCGAATCTGCCAATATAATTTTAATTAACCAATATAATTTAATGTGTTGATTCTCTAGAACAGGTTTGGGAGCGTATTGATGATATGGTGTGAATATTGTTAGTAATCCATGTTTCAGACATAGAAGTTGGTGAATAACTTTACCCATGGAATCATGTCTTGATAGGTAGCTGGTGGTGGCCAGATAGGGTATATAATAGATGTCTATTATAATTATTATAATTGTATTATTGTAATGTAATCGTTGATACAGCAAATAAACTTATTTTTATCATGTATTTTCTTTATTCTTCTGTTGGAATTTAATATGTATCAGTGAAAAAAATCATCCTATTCTGCTACATATTGCAAGTTTGGAGAATAAGACAAACGTTCGAAATTTTTTTCTAAGGTTATTTGTTCACTGGTTAAACTCCAGACATGATTGAACTCTATTGAGAGATTTTTATATTTCCGGGTTTTTTCCATTTCCGTTTTTGTTAGATTTTGAGTTAACGGACAACCCATATCAAACTACAAAGGCCTTTTTATTTCTTTTATCAATCAATATAAGGGTCTGGCCTGTTATGGTGGTTATTTAGTTTTAAGGGTGTGTATCCTCGATCTGTCTGAACGATCCTCTGTGTTAACGGCTTACTAGAGTTTCTAAAATAATCTCTCATGCTTTGCTTCTGCTTCTCACAGAGTTCTTTTATACTAATGAGACCTCTTCTCCTTTCTCTTCTTTACAAGTCAAGGCCATCCAAGGCTGAGTACGAGTGATGGTATTTAAATTTCGTCAATAGTCGGCGAGTAACGATATCCAGCACATCCAGATCACAATCAGAGTATTTGAGTACCCCAAACGAATACGTCAAAGTTGATATGGCCCAAGTGTTTATGGCAGTAATTAGGTTGTGTGAATTGAGTTTGGTATTTTCAACAATTTAGGTAACGGTATGCTTTATCCTAAGTTTATCTTCATTGTATAACTTTCCTTTCTTTATAATTACAGTAGTACATTTTATCCAATCCGAAGGCTATTTTGATATCCGTGCTGAATATTTCTGCTGTTTTGAGAAGTGACTTTACTTTACAACTTTCGCGCGCATTTCTTATAACTTTTCTGAAACTAACGGATCAGGTATGTTCCACTTTTTTTTGAATGATAAACTATATTGTAGTAATGAGCTTTGAAGCATAAATTTGTGTTAGATATAGTAGAAATGAGTTTTATGGCTAAAATTCGTAGATATAAATGGTATCAGAAAAAATGGAAGTAGTCTTATAATAGCTCGGAATTGTCAACTATGTATTTTAATTTTTTTTGTTTGTTCTCTTACAGATGACTGAATGTGCAACAAAAAGAAAAAAGGTAACTACTTTAGATGCAAGCTGCTTTCTAAAGCAGCTTGCATCTCCTTTTTTTATTTTCCTTCCAGCATGTACAGCTTCTAAGCTGTACATGCTGGAAGGAAAATAAAAAAAAGTGACAAGATCGTTTGTACTTCTATAAGAGACATATTAAAAAAAAGGGAGAGAGTACTATGGTCCTAGACTGGGACGGAAGGCAACGTTTTCAAAGGATGATGAAAAGGAGTTAGCTGAGCATGTTGTTATTTTGACTAAAACATTTTTTGTGGAATTTTATACAATAGCTACGCAAACTGGCTTATAAATTTGCTGTTGCAGAAAACATTTAAAAACATTTTTTCAGCAAAGATAGCATGGCAGGTAAATACTGGGTGTATGCGTTCTTATAAAGAAATCTGGGATCTCTTTGCGAGCTCTGGAGACAACGGGCATGAACACTGTTGGATTTTTTATTTTAATAAAACTGAAATTAATGTGTTTTTTCGAAATTTAGAGGAAATGATGGAGAATAATGCTTATCCAGCCAAAAGAATATTTAATGTTGTTGAAACATCAGTTTCAACTGTGCAAAGACCTGGAAAAATGTATGCGCTTAACGGGCTTAAACAAGTTGGTAAAATTACGAGTGAAGCGCGTGGACAAATCGTCACAGCTGTCAGCGCAACGAATACATTAGGGCTGTTCATTTGTTCAACCTATGTTTTATATATGAATGCTCAAAATCAGGGTAGATTAGAAAAACCCTATCCTTTTGTTTCTTGATAACCATGCCAGTCACTTGTCACTGAGAGCTTATCAATATTGCCGGATAAACCAGAAACCAGAAATATTTCTGGTTATCACAAATGCGTTGGTCTCCTGTTTTTGGTAATTTAATGACTAATCCTTTAATCCAGTTATTGGGAAACTCTGTTATAAATATAAAGATATTAAAATATATTTCAGTATAATTATTCGATTCTGCCATAATCCAGCTTGAAAATGAATCGATATTTTTTTGCGATTTCTATCATTTTTGAAGCTAACGCTATATGTCGAAGCTGATAGGGTATATAAAGATATTCAATAAATGTTGGGATGTTTGCATGGTGAAGATAAGCCATCCTATTTTGAAAGAAAATTGCCATTTTTGGATTAAGATTTTAAATTGGTTTCGTTAGGGTGAACATCTGCGGAACAATTTGCCTTTTATTAAATTTTACAAATATATTGATGTTTCTTTATACGTATAATATGTTTTCTGGTATATAGCTAATTTGGATTGTTGAGAAATAATACATAACAGTAAATAGTAGGTCATAGTAAGTTTATAGATACGAGGGTTGCTATTTATGTATGCGAATTTGGCAACAATGGGTGTTGCTCGAACAGAACGTTTTATCATAGGGACACTATTTGTGTTGTTTAGTGACTTGAAAATGTCATCTCACTCAAAAAAAATGGAATTAACTCATGAGAAGTTTCGTACGATGAATTACTACGACTTTCGACGTGGGTTATCTCAACAATAGTACATCGCTCTTATTAAGACTTCGACTTATATCTAAAACCACTGCATATCACTGGTTTTGTGAATTTAATCGTGGCTGTCGTTCACGGACGAATTTACAGGAGCTTGTCCCAAATCGGCTATTGTGCCGGAAAATATCGATACTGTATCAGATTGAGGCATCCCTGCGCACTAGTATGACAAGCATACACAAATTTTTTCAGGAACATTTGGTCGTGGAAAAGATTTGTGCGCCCTGGATTCCGCATAATTCGACAATAGCTCAAAAAAGGCTCTTGTCAATTAGTGAAAAGAAATGCTTAAAAAAACAATCATGATACGTCAAAAGCCGTCTATAACAGCTACACAAATGACGGATCTTGGATCTATGAGCATACATTCGAAACCGAATCGTAAAACTGTCAATTCTGAACGGTACACAACCATTGCCAGAAGTCTTTGAAGAAATAAGAAAAAACAACCAGCGACGCAAGATCATTCTTCACCATGACAAAGCGAGCTCTCACACATCGGACCGAACAATTAAATATATGACCGGTTTTAAACATGGAATTGATGGCTCATCTGACGTACAGTCCTGATTTGGACCCAATGATTTCTTTTTGTTCCTATCCGTGAAGAACAAAGTACTTGGTTAACGATTTTTGTTGATGCGTTTAAAATACATGTCTGCGAGATACCTTAATTGAAATGAAAAAAGTGCTATGGAAATTCATTCAAATGTATGCAGAAGTGTATCGACCATCGTAGAGAATATTTTGAAAAATAACAAAACGTGGCAACCCCCGTATTAGAATGTAATATTATTTATTGTGGTAAGTAAAGTTTTTTTTTCGCCTTTTCTAATTTTGTTGACCACAACTGTGTCTCATATTCCGCTTAATCCCAAAACAGTAAGATAGTTTACAATTAAAGTTTCATAAATATTAAAATAAATACAAAACCAAAGGCAGAGTACCTTTTATTTTGAATAATCAATGAATAGATTCGAACACATATTTAATGTAAGCTTCTTATGGTAGTTTCTAGTAAATAATGTATTTAACACTAAAATCTAACTTAGTAATAAAACTAAATTGTAAAAAAAGTTAGCCAGGTAGGCAGGTAGACTGCCGACAGAAGTGAAAACTTGAAAACTTTGGAATAACTGTTTTTGTTTTTTAATTTTTAAATTAATTATTCTTTAAATGTATAATTTAAAAATGTTATATTTTTTTTCACTTAGGATCGAGGATCTAAATAAATATAGAAAATGGACATTAGAAAAACTAACCTATAATAACACCTAATGGGGATATTGAATGATATAAATTTATAAATAATCATTTTCTAAAAAATAACGAAACACGTATTTTATTTCTGACAATTTAAACCATTAAACAATAATTTCGAGAAATTAAATGTATTATAAAATTTTATCGA